>RJWT010032373.1:0-14134 GCA_004365215.1 Cuniculus paca | reverse complement strand
TACTGGGAACTACTGATTTGTTCTACATCTCTGTAATTCACACATTTTGAGACTGTAGTATAATATTATATGACCTTTTGAGATTACTTTGCTAAGTGTAATATCCATCCAAATTGTGTGCAAAGCATCAGTCTGTTCCTTTTTATTACTGGATGGTGTTCCGTGATATGAGTCAACCAGTTTGTTTAGTTACCTGTTGTAGGACAACCGTTGGCTTTTATAAATAAGGCTGCTATGAACATTTGTGTGTAGGTTATGTGGGTAAAAGTTCCCATTTGTCTGGGATAAATGCTCATGAATGTTACTGTTGAGTTATATGCTAAGTAAATGCTCAGTATTTTAAGAAACATCAATTATTTTTCAGAGTGAGTGTGGTGACAACATTTTACATTCCCTCTGGCAATGTGTGAGAGACCCAGTTTTTCTGCATGCTTGCCAGCATTTGGTATTGTCACTACTTTAAATTTTAACTGTTTTAATAGCTATGTAGTGATATATCATTGTGGTTTTAATTTGCATTTCCCTAATGGCTAATGAACATCTTTTTATGTGCATACTTTCTAGCTGTATATCCTCCTCAGTATGTTTGTTCATATTCTTCATTCATTTTCTAATTAGATTGTTTGTCATTTTAAAAATTGAGTTTCAAAAGTCATTTATAGGTCCCAGATACCAGTTCTTTGTCAGACTTGTGGCTTGCTATTTTGTCCTGTTTCCTATTTTCTCCTGGTCTGTTGCTTTTCTTTTCATTCTCTCAAGAGCCATCTACAGAGCAGACATTTTAATCTTAATAAAGCCCAATTTGTTGATTTGTTTGCTTGCATGGGTCATTCTTTGAATATTATGTCTGAGAACCCTTTATTGACCCCACGTTGTGAAGATTTCCCCCTATATTAACTCTAAATGCTTTAGGGCTTTACACTTCACGCTGTAATCTATGACCCATTTGGAGTTTAATGTTGTATAAAGGGAAGGTTTGCATTCCATTGCATTGTTTTGCTTTCTGGATAGCCAATTGTTCCAGCACGATTTTTTTTTTAAAGATTACCCTTCAATTAACTGCTGCTGCACCTTTGTCAAAACTCGGTTGGTTACAATTGTATGAAACCTTTTCTGAGTTTGCCGTTCTGTCCTGTGACCTCTATGTCTATTCCACTAAAAATGCAATCTTGATTATTCTGTGTCATAAATCTTAAAATCAGGTAGAGCCATTCCTTTCACCTTGCTTTTCTTTTTGAAAATAGTTTCAGCTGCACACACTTTGGTGTGTGCTTTTTAAAAGGCCTACAACATATTATCAAACTGCTCCTAAAAGTTTGTACTGATATAAACTTCCGCCGGTTGGGGGTCAGAGGGAGGGGCTGTTTCCATTCACCTATACCAACCCTGGCTGTTAGCATTCTTTTTAAAGAATCTTCGCCTATCTGATAACTGAAAAATTGTCACATCTTTAGTTCAGGTTGCATTTCTTTGGTCGCCTTTGAACCTGAACGGACAACCAGTGCCCCCAGACCTGGAGCATGAAACTGTGGCACCTTAGTGATTCAGTGTTTCACATTTAGGGTTTAGAAATGTCCAACAGAAAAAGCACTCAGGTTTTTTTTTGGCATCCATCACTCTTTGAAGGCTTCACACACCCCTTTCTTTTCTTATTCTTGCTTATGTCAACTTCTGGAGATGAAATAACCCGCTCAGGAAGCCACATGTGTCATCACTGAAGAAAACCCCAAATGCTCCTTCGAAGTACATTAAAAAGTTGACCACTTCTTCCTTCCCTCATTGCTACCTGGCTGGTGTTGCTGTCCTCTCTAGCAGGCCACTGTTACTATCAAGAAAGCCCCCTACCTGGTTCGACTTCAGCACTTGTGCCCTATGATCTGTTCACAAGTCACAAGGTTGCATCTAAAACATGCGTTGGGGTCTGTCCCCTGCTCACAACCCTTTCTTCTCCCTAGAATAAAAGCTGAAATTCCTGATGGCCTGCATGATTTCCATACTCAAATCCCCACACAAGATTTCTTCTTCAAACACACCCAGAATGCTGAGCATTCTGTTTTGCTGGTTTGTCTGGGAGGCAGTTTCCTCGCCTGGAGTGCCTTCCCCAGATAACCATGTAGCTCACATCCTTACTGCCTCTAGGTTGTAAATTGGAGCCCACACTGTAGTGCTTCTGTGGCAGCTGACTCCCGTGGCTCCATCACCAGATGACGTACCATGTATATTGTACTTGCTTATTTCTGACCTGTGTCTCTCCTCCCAAAGGACAGAGTTTGTTCATTAACTTGCCTACTGCTGTACTGCTAGCATCTAATATCCTGCATGACACATGGTGACTACTCAATGAATATCCTGTGAATGAATCAGTGAATGCCCACCTAGCAATCAAACCCTTCTTTCAAACATTTAGATTACCTCCAAGTTTTGTAGCAAACAATGCTAATGTGAGCACAGTTATGAAAATTTCCTTAGAATTAATTTCTAAATGGAATTTCTAGGTCAAGGGAAGGTATGGCTCTTAGCACTTTTCATAGGTGGTCTCCAGAAAGGCAATCAATTTCCATGCTTTCCAGAAATGTTGGAGTGTGTCTCCTCCCCCTGACAATAGGACCTGTCATTTCAAGAAAGTTTCTGCCAGGTTACCTGCCAGTGTGCACCATTGTGTAACTGTTTTCACAGAAGGAGCTTTGTGTAACTTGATAGAAAACACCTATTTTACAGCAAGGCAGAGATGGATTTCCTGTGGCTGTGACCTTGTTCCAGGAGACCTGTGGCCAGAGCCCAGAGATGTGGCCTGCAGAGCTGTGGACAAATGTCCAGGTGTGGTGCTTTCCAGGAACCTAACAGGCTTAAAAAGGAGCACACAGGGTGTCCAACTGGGAGAATGAAGATCACTTTCTTCCATTGTTTCTTTTCCCGGCCAAGCTTTGAATCAGGACCTAGAGGGCTGACAGTTTAAGGTTTCACTGTCTTCCTAAGGTCTGTAGTTCTAGGTGAGATAGGGCATTTTAAACACATGATGCTGATGCTGCAGTCCCAGGAATCGTACTTCAAGACCTGCCGGCATGGATATCACGGAGCCTTTCTCCAACCACTTTGGGTTGGTCAGGCTTAGCCTCTGTGCCCCATGGCCCCAAGTTCATTGTAGAAATGCCATCTCTTCCTGGGCCACTCTCTTCTAGGTGGAGGCAGACCCTGGTACACAGCCCCACAGTTCATCCCAGGCTGAACTGGTTAGCCAAGAGGGCTTTAATAGAAACTCCTTTGGGGTTCAGAACAACTGTGCAGTCTCCACCAATGAGATGAGCATGGCATGCAACTGTTATTATTATCATGATCTGAAGACTGGCGAGTCATCTGCGGGCTTCATCCCTTCCTCTTTGGACCATCCCATTCTCATGTCATCCAGAAGACATTGGGAATGAAGCAGGAAACTAGCTCAGTGGGTTTGCTATGAAGGTGAGAAATCAAGACCCAGAGAAGGATCATGCCCTTGAGAGATGACACAGGTGAGATGAATCCATGGGTCCTGACAGCCTTCTGTAGAGGAGGCTGAGTGGGAAAGCAGTGCATTATGGAAAGAAACATAGGCATGGGGAGCTGGCTTGGTCCTTTATGGGCACTGGATAACACCCTGTTGGGCCCCTGCCTGCCCACCTGCAGCCTGAGTGTGATGCGAGTCATGGAATCTTTTTGGGTGGGTTTAAACTGGCCGTGTTTGTGAATGAACCAGCATCAAGTTACATGAATGGCAGTGGAGACTCCTGCCTCTCCGTGGCTTCTCCATAGACTCAGTGTCCTTGCAGGACCGCAGGCTCCTGGGCATGCTTTGGCCTGTGAGTCTCCGACTCTAAGAGGAGAAAAGGGGAAAAGTTAAAAACTCTTTCTGGTTTCTTCCAGGAAGAGCATACACCTGAAGGAGCAGGTGGCCCTCATGTGATGTCAGCCCCTGCTCATAGTTGGTGAACTTCCTTCTCTCCTCACCACATCCTCCTGGGGTTTTCAGTGTCAGAGCTCAGCGGAAGGTGCAGGCTGAAGTTAAATATAGAAAGGCACCTACTCAGGGTGAAATGCGTGGGCTGAGCCCTGGGTGAGGGGGCGTGAGCACCTGCTAAATTTAGCAGACCTGACTTCCTTTCCTCTCCCCTCTGTGCTATTATGCAAAAACAATGCTAGTCAGTTTCCCTCTGGGGAAGAATTCAAAAGGTGGAGAGAACTTGGAAATGAAGTTTACCTGTTCCTCATGGCCCCTGGCCCTACATGGTCTCCTCTGTTGTCATCTTTTGTCCTTAAGGCAGCTCTGTGAGCTGGATGTGGAAGGAGTTACTGATCTCCCTTTACAAATGAAGACATTGAGCCCTGGCGAACCTGAGGGACTCGGCCAGGACATAAATACATTCAGGATTCACACTGATGCCTAGGCTCATTCTTTTTTTTTTTTTTTTTTTTTTTTTTTTTGCGGCACCGGGGATTGAACTCATGACTTTGTGCTTGCCAGGCAGGCACTTAGGCTGCTGAGCTAGATCCCTGGCCCTGGTGTTTTTTGAGACAGGGTCTCACTATGCCATTCAGGCTGACCTTGAGCTCACTTTGTAGCCCAGGCTGGTCTTGAACTCACAATGATCCGCCTGTCTCAGCCTCCCAAGTGCTGGGATTACAGGCATGAGCCACCACTCCCAGCCCTAGGCTCATTCTTCAGAACGCAGTACTGGAATGCTATCGGCATGGAAGCTCTGTGACTGGCAGAGAGCCCACTGTGATATTTTCAAGGCTCCAGAGAGGTTTGCTAACTGCAGTGGAAAGTCTGCAAGCTGGAGAATATGACCTGCGATGGACCAACGCAGCACTGCTCAGCTTAGCACCACTAGCCTCATCCAGTAGCACAGAACTGCAGAAGCCCGGCGCACCCAGCCCTGTCAGATTCGGACCTGCATTTTGATAAGGTCCTGGGCGATCCATGTCTGCATGTAGTCTGCAGAAGCACTCATGTATTGCTCTGAGCAGGCTCACTCACAGAGCAGTTCATGGAATCTGAGACCAGAAATATGTTCCTTGCCGGGCATGGTGGTTCATGCCTGTAATCCCAGCACTTGGGAGGCTGAGGCAGGAGGATTGTTGTGAGTTCAAGACCAGCCTGGGCTAAGAAGTGAGCCCAAGGCCAGCCTGAACTGTATAATGAGACCCTGTCTCAAAAAGATAAAAAAAGAAAAAGAAAAAGAAATTTGTTCCTTTACTTCCTCAACTGCTGTTCATTTCATTGATTGATTAACTTCCACATTTGCAGCCTCCTGCTAGAGCCTCAGAAAGAAAATGGATGCTAACATTCCAAAGCATTTGCTGTGTATCTTGAGCGGTCATGGGCATATTCATTTGTTTAATCATCGCAAAGACCCTATGATGCTAGCATGTGCAGTTCACAGAAGAAGAGCAGGCTAGGTAGTTGGTCTCAGTGCGTCACCAAACAGCCAGGATCCCAGCTTTGCTGCTGTCTTCATGGACCACAGACGATCCCCAACAGGGTCAGCCCTCGAAAGCCAGGAAAGACCCAAGTGACCAGAAGTGCCAAGGTTTTTTGTTAATTTGGGTTTTAAGTTACAGGACCCCTTATTCAGGGAACATTTTAAGCAGGTTCTATGAGGGCAACCCTACCCAAACATCACCACACTCCTCATGTATTCTGGGAGCACTGCACAGCATAGGCTGAAGTCTGCTCCCAACTACAGCTTGTGAATTTTGCACTGAGGGGGTGGGGGTAGGAGAGACAAGGTGTCTTATCCAAATGCCTGACTGGTGAAGATGAAATTACTTAGAGCTCTGTGGGTTGAGTCTCCACACGGCTGGGAATGGAGATGCCATCCCAGAGAGTGTCGGGCCAGTTTCTGTAATAGTACTCCTCAGGGAAAAGCACTTTGTAGTGAATTTTGCAATTATTTTGAGGAACGAAGGATCTCCAGTGAGATTATGTTGACAGCTTGCCAACTGCAGGCCCTCTCCCCAGAATCAGTCAGTCTCTCTGTCTGTCTTATCTGTCTCTCTCCCTCTCTTTCTCTGTCTCTCTCTCTCTCTCTCACACAC
Organism: Cuniculus paca; assembly: GCA_004365215.1. Taxonomy (NCBI): domain Eukaryota; kingdom Metazoa; phylum Chordata; class Mammalia; order Rodentia; family Cuniculidae; genus Cuniculus; species Cuniculus paca. The sequence continues at coordinate 8,062 of RJWT010032373.1, read as the reverse complement.
ACACACACACACACACACACTCCTTGTCACTAGGTTTCAGAGATTCCAGAGAGCTCCTGAAGCCCAGCAGAATCTCTTGGGTCAGGAGTCATCTGCACTTTTTGTCTCTGCTGACCCACTTTTTGGAGAAGAGAGGGACAGTTGTGCCTGGGGCATGTCATCTTTGTGTGAGTGACAGGTTTTGCTGCAGTCAAGTAGCCTTCATTTATTGCTCCTGTCTTGGATTCTCTCCAGAGAGAACATCATATTCTGAGCCTAGTTGAGCACTGAGCGTACACCTGGTCCTTCTGTATACATTCCTTGGAACCTAGACACATTGGCAGTGGAACCCACATGTTAGCCCAGAGGACCCAGCCAGAAGGTACATAGCATTCTAGTTAGTAGTCCTGGCTCCCATCAGGGCCAAGGAAGTCCCCCACTTCTGGAACCAGGCAGCTGTGTAGCCTTTTTGAGCCTCATAGTGCTGTCTTAGAATTGTGATTGGGACAGCATGGACCCACCAGAGTGAGCATAGCGATAACATGACCACAGCTCTCAGAACTGTACCTGGCAGTTAACAAATGCACAATCAATGTCACCTGCCTTACTATCTTTGCTGAGATGATGGTGATGAAGTTTATACTCAAAATAGTGCCTCCCTGATTAGTGCCTGCAGGTGAGTTAGCCTGTGTCCTATTTCATAGCTGAAGGAAGTGAGGCAGAGAGAGGGGGAATGGTTTCTCTCTTGATATGGGACAGAGAAAAGGTGCATCTAGCTGTGGTGTGTCATTGTCCCTTGAAACTAGAGACTTCTCATCACTTCCTCAAAATGTAGCCCCTCCATGAAGCCAAGAATTCCTCACCCTTATCCTGATGAACCTCAGACCAGTACTTAGAGATGCGAGCATCAATCTAACCTTGGCAAAGGCCCCGCTTTGACCTCTCCCTGGGCCCCCTCCCAGGCCCACTGTGTAGCCAGTCGCACCCTTCCTTCAGCATTCAGGTGCCTGGTCCAGGCCAGACTCTCAGGTCTAATGGATGCAACTTGAGACCGTACTCATAAGTGAAATAAATTGGACTTGCACGTGTAAACATTGTATTATCTCTCTAGTGTAAAAAACTGAAAAAGTAAATAAGATCCAGAATGTACAATAGATACTGTGAAAGGGAAAGGGAAAGAAATTGCTCAAAAGGGAAGAACAACTGGGATGAGGGAAAGGAGAAAACCATATATATATATATATATATATATATATATATATATATATATGATAGATAATTTTGCTACTGATCTCTGTTAGCTCATCAAAAAAGAATGGTTCCTGCTCTTGCTGTTTGATCATGGTTTTCACGCCTATATCTTGTAGTCTCAGCAACTACTCTGATGATAACAATACACAATATATTAACTATTGTTAATCTCCTATTATTTTGTTTTGAAATTCTATATCGTTTTTATTCTTTTTTTGTTTTAAAATTTAAAAAAAGAAAAATTAAAAAAAAAAGACAAACAGGATTTGAGTATAAACCATGTACCTTCCCCTGCTCCTCCAACGCAGCCTTGGTCCCAGGGTATAGAGCATGCCTGGCTGTCTGGGCTCTTCATGCCAGTGGCCTTTCTCTATCTTATTACTTCCTTATTAGCAAATTACTTTGAGTGGATTCACAGGATCAAAGACAATGGTACCTTTTAAAGCCTTGTTGTATCCATGCTGGTAATCAGCGCCCAGAAAGACATTATTTTAACGATGTCCACTCTGCCAGTGTTTTTTGTCAGACCAGCAATGGTCTATCAGTAAGTGGTGATTCACATGGTATGTGATCAATTGACACATGCAATACTATGGAGTTATTAAAGATGTTGACAAGTGCACAGTTAATGACTTGAAAGGGCAATAGTAAAAGTAGTACATCTAGAAGATGTGAAAAACTAGACCAGACTGCATGCATGCCTTGAAATGAGTTTACCAGGAAGGCTACACAACTGTGAATAGTGGAAATCTCTTAAATCATTTTGATTTTCTTTCAATATTTTCTGAAATTTTCATAGTTTGTACTATGTTTACAATCAGGGGGAAAAAAAAAGATTTCTTCCCCTTTCCCCATTCCCCAGCCAGAAATGCAGGCGGGAGTTCCCAGTAGCCTTGGGGGTGGGCAGCTGCCAGACAGGTTGTGGGTGACTGGAACAGACATGGGTGCATGGTAAGGACTAGCAGGATTGGGTCCAGGAGCCAAGCACCCTGCAGCAACCCCGCTGGGTCCTGACTGTTCTCAGGATCAAAGGCCTGTGCTGGTCCAGCAACCCCTCCCCAGGTTCTTATGAAGCAGGTTCTTATTGGCAGGGAGTTTCCCATCATTTTGTCCTCTTGCCTCTGCCCTTTGCTCTCCTCCCCTCTTCTTATTTCTGGCGCCTGCCTGCTGTAGTTTTGCTTCTTCCTCCTTTCCTGCCCCTCTTCTGTGGCAGGTGTTTGGCCTTAAATTAGACAGACTTGAGCTCCCATCCTGTTGCTGTCTGGCAGAGATGGGAGTCTTCAGTCCCCATCTGCAAAAGTGAGAGCCTTCGTGGTCGCTTTGTAGGGTCAAGGGTGATTTGGGGGAGTTATGCCATTTCACCAGACCTCCCAGTTCCACATTTCCCACTGCAGATGCCTATGAGGGAGTCTGGGTGCTTATGCCCACATCAGTATTTATCATCCAGGAGGTGAGAGCTGGCTCTGGGCTAGAGCAGTAACGGCATTGTTTGCTAGGCACTTCCAGCCCTCTATTTCCTTAGGCAAAGTGAGATCAACAGCTAAGATACAGTGTTGGCCAGGAAGGTCAGGTTGGAGGGCAAGGAGATGCCAAGGGCCTAGGAGGTGGGGCTGGGTATCCACAGTGTCTGCTGCAGACCTGGCCAGATTGTATTAGCTAAGTGCTACCGCCTCATGGCATGACACCCCACACTGGACCACAGATGGGTCATAGCAGGCTAGGGATGGGTGTCCTGAGTCAGAGGCCACTGCTACCCCCATACATAGTTTCCCTGGACAGAAGAGCTGATCTCCACACTCATGGGCATGAGTGACACTAAGTATACAACTTTTATTCTTGGAAGGAACATGACTGGGAGAGAGGGTGGCCCAGGAAAGCAAGCAATGTCATGCAAATCCCACTGACCTTTCTTCATAAGGCCACACAGAGGAGAAAGTGCAAGAACTTCAAAGCCAGTACTAGGCCCCATTTCCTCAGCAAATACGTTACCTTGCAAAACTCCCAGTGTCTAACTTGAAAACAGGGTTGGTAGAATGTTGGCATGAGAAGTAAAGGGATAATGACTTTGAGGTCATTAGTAGAGGCCCAAGCATTTCATACCCATTATTACTGTTATTTTTATGGAAGATTTTTTCCTAGTCTAAACGCCATTAGTGGTTTATAATCTATGGCTCTTTTTACTGCATTAGCCACAGAGAGAAACCATAGGCCAGGCAGGCAGCAATCAAGTTATTTATTTAGAGCAGGAATAGAGGGGTGGTGCAGCCACCTTGAATGTACTAGTTAGGGCCATCAGGGATGTTTAGAATCATCTGGGCCAGGGTGGCCATCCAACAGTTCTTTGTGACTTACTCATTCATTCATTTGCCATTCATTTGCTTATTCATTCAACAAGTATCAGTGGAGAATCACTATGTGCTACCCAGCTTTCTAGGTCCCATGTCTCCTGGGAGCTGCTGGCTGCTCCTGCAGCCTTGAATGAGAGGCCTGTGAGGATTCCCCACTCTAGCTCAGGGGCTTTGCTGTGTGCCCTCCAGTGTGAAAGGCTGATGTCTTGACCAGAACATTCTTCCCATGTCCTCATGCTGCACCCCTGCTCAGTTCAGGCTTTTGTCTGTCCACAAGGTCTACCCTCTTCCGGGGCATCAGAGAGATGAGTGGCCTGGAGAGGTGGAGCTAGAAGCCACAGTTGCCCACCCCCCATTTATTCAAGGAAACACAGCGAGTGTTTCCATAGCAAGTCTTGTTGAGAACCGTGGTTGTAGAGTCACCTCTGCCTTTTACTTGTCAAATGTGAGTGCCAGTGTCCCCTGAGGCATGAGGCAGTGTACCAGAGGCCCAACAGAACCACAGAATTGACTCCCTGAATGTAGCTTCCAAGGAGTGTCAGAATTTGGTCCCATTTAACATAATCTCCTGAAGCTTCCACATGCTGCTCATTTGGCCAGCATCCCTGATCATGGCTGTCTCCCCAAAGACTGGAACCTTCAGCATCAGGGAATAAGGTTGATTCAGGTGTTCCACTCCATACAGTAGATGCAAAGGTTCAAGGAAAAATTTCAAAAGACTGGCTGCCCTATGAACTCTAATCTAGAAGGAGGGATTCTGTGTGTTACCAAGATCAATAAGGATGGAGAATGTTTGACCAGGGTTGAAACATGGGGTCTGGTTAATCCTGTTCTCCTGAAAGCATTCAGGGAGTTCCTGTCCTCACATACTCTGCTTAATCAGGATTGAAGGTACTTGACTGCATGTACTCAAGGAAGAGAAGGAAAACACAGGATATCTGCCACTCAGATATCTGCCAAATTCTATTCAGGACCAGGTCCCCTGTGCCAAGGAACAAAGAGAGAGGGAAGCGGGATGGAGTACCCCACACGCTGCTGACTGGTGAGAGGAGAGAAGCTTGTCTGAGTCTGCTGCTAGTCATCAGTAGAGGATAAATGGCCAGCCCAGTGTCCTCCCAGTAGGCCCAGGCCTTGAAGTAAGGGTGGCGCTGGACATTCAGAAGAGAGCAGCTGTTCCCTCGATATCTCCCTGACCTGTGCTTTGGGCTTGCTTGGCAAACACTAATCGTGATCGGAATTGACATATTTCACAGAGCAGCCATTCACCAAGTGTTGATTCAGCACATTCATTTGTTCACTCGTTCATATTCATATTCATATTCATTCATTCATCCAGTGCCTGCCACATGTCAGGCCCTGTCCCTGGTGATTTGGCAGTTCTGATGAATTCCTTTCCTGCTCTTGTGAAGCTTCCATGGTCTAGTCACAGCTCACACTGGGTGAAACTTTACCATGTGCCAGCCCTTGTCATGGAATTCCCCATAGGGATGTGGTGGCATCTTAACAGGTAGTGTTTTGTTGTGTTGGACAGGTAGCAACAGGCAAGATTCATCATCTCTGGCTCCTGCCCCATACTGTCAGTGAAACACTTCCCCGTGCCTCACCCCAGTCAGTGGAACATCCTCAAATACAGTTACAGATGCCCCTTCAGGATGTGGTGTGTTGCCCCATTAGGAACACGATGTAATCTCATCTAATCCTCCCCATGGCTTCATGAGTGTGGTTCTGCCTTTGATCCACACTTTACAGATAGTGAAACTGAAGAAAGAGACACTCAGCAACTTTTTTGATGTCACAGAGTTGGGGTGATGGCCTTGGAGCCAGGAGATTGGCTTCAGAGACCACATTCTTCCATTCTCTCTTATGTAGCATCTCCAACAAACCCAGCACCTGGAAAGTTCAGGCAATGAGAATGCTATACTGCTTATGTCAGGAAGGATGTGATAGAGGGAGGCAGGCTGAAGAGAGAAACATTCCTGTGTGTAAAGCATTGTACTGACCTGTGGGCCAGAAAGAAAGAGTACAAGCAGTTGCAATCTACAGGCACACCCACTCTGGACCTACATTCACCTGTGCGTTTGCATGTGGGAGAGTAATATGTGTGTGCACTAAGTGGTATGTACATTAGTGAAAACCTCTGCCCTCACAGGAAGTACCCTGCCCACTGAGGAATCACTGTATGCATAAAGCTCACTTGCCAGTGTGTGTGGAACAGAGGAAGAGCAATGTCCAGCAAGCCAGAGGCAACCTTCTTTCTTTCTCCATATCCAACCAATGGAAAAGTAATTATCAGCCACCTGTGATGTGCATCGAAGTCAAAAATAGGGGAGTACTTGGGAGTTTCTGGGGCTTTTTTTTATTTGGAGTATCCCAGTGCTGATATGTGGTAGGTAGTCACAAGATGGACAGATGGAAAGATGGGTGGATGGATGGATGAATAGATGGATGTAGGGATGGGAGGATGGTGGATTGAAGGATGGAAGGATAGATGAATGAATGGATAAAAGGAAGGATGGATAGAGAGATAAAAGGATGGATAGATAATTAGATAGAAGGATAAGTAAGTAGGTGAATAGATAGAATGGAGGATGGATGGATGGATGGATGGATGGATGGATGGAAAAAATAAGTGAGTGGATTGACAGATAAGATTTGGCATCAGTCCCAAAGGGAGCTTCTAGTTACAGAGGTTGGCTATATTTAGGATCCAGTTCACAATGGTATAGAATTAATGGCTAAATCACAAGTCGAGTTTAATTCTGAAAAGCATTGGTTTTCTTCCCACAAAGCAAGAATAGGAAAATGTTTTCTATCATTTTTCTTATCCAGCCAATATAAATAAAGGCCTTGGCTCTCAGTCTTCATACTGCATTGTAAACAGCTGAAGGGAAAAGACAAGTTTTGTTGAACACCTACTATGTGGCGTTCTATAGACGCTATGACTTTTAGTTATCAAAACAGCCCTATATTGGACAAATTAGGGCATTTACACTGCTCAGAAAGAAAGCAGTGTGCACAAGGTGGCAGTGTCGTGGTTGAACTAGAAATCGAAACCAGGTCTGTTCATTTTCACAGTCCCACCTCAGCCCCAACGCCCCACAGGAAGGCAGAGGAATGGGGGAACGTTCCTCTGTTGGGCAGATCCTTGTGGCTGCAGCCTGTGTAACTCACCTGGATCGTGCGTTGTTTCTGTGCAACGCAGAGTCTGTTGAGAGAACTCAGGCAAGGAGAGGGGGCTGAAGATTAAGAGGAAGGAACCAGGGTCTGTTTCCACTGAGGAACCCGTGAGGGCAGCTTAGTCAGCACAGGGCCATTAGTCACCGACACTTGGGTGGGTGGGAGCTCGGGGAGGGGTCAGATTATGAGAAGAACCAACTCCCACCCCCATGGAAAGACAGCTGGGGGCCAGACCCCTGTATGGGAATGCAGGGGTGGGGACTGTAGGTTCCTCTTTCCTGCACTGTTCTGTTCCCTTCACTTCCATCTGGCTGGTGTGGTGTGGAGGAAGAGAAGGCAAGGAGGGAAAGATGCTGGGGGTCACAGGAGAAGGGCAGAGACAGGGGCCACGTTTGCCTTTTTTGAAAGCCAACAGACCTGCCTTCCTGTGGCGGTTCTTCTCTGTCCTAGCTGTGTGATTAGGAACAAATCACTTTCCCTCTCTGAGCCTTAGTTTTCCTCACTAGGTTGTCTTAGACATTAGTTGAGATACTATACATGATGTGCTCGGCTAGGTTCAGCACATGGGAGGTGCCTCGGAAACAGGTGGGCTCCTCCTCCACAATCCTCTCAGAGGGGGAGATAAAAAATTGCCAGCTTCTGGCTGGACACAGGGGCACTGAGCCCTCCCTCCCTCCTGCTAGCCACTCAGGCTGCTTCCTGCCTTCTTGGGGGTCTGGATCCCTCATCATATATGCCTGTGTCCACTCCAGGGCTGGGACCATGCATCATAGACCCTGAAAACAGACCCTCCAGAAGCCTCAGAGATCAGGGAACTAAGGCCCACACCACTAGGGACGAGTAAACAGTTCAGTGCTAGAACCCCAGACTATGGACTCGTCACACAGTGCTCCAGGCCCAGTGTGCCCACCTCTTTGCCTTTTCAGCATCTGCCATGGTGTTGGCATCAGAATCAGGGAAGGAAGAGACAGAAATCCTAGCCAGAGCCAGACAGCAAGGGAAGCACAGCAGATCCAAAGGACACCTCACCAGAACCAGTGAGTTTTGTATCCTGTCCTCTTTGTGTCCAAAGTGCCTTCGTGGGTTCGCCTTGCTAAGTCTGGAGAGAGAGGCAGACAGTGCTGCTCCAGAATAAGCTGAGTCTCTCTGGGTCTGTCTCCTCCTCTCCCAGTCACGTGAGGCCCACAAGGCATGTCCGTGTATGGTTTTCTGCAGAGGTGTCCTGTGGTTCTTGTTCTTCCTAACTCCCTTCATCTCATCCGTGGCTGTCCACCCTCAGGAGACCATGCAACAAGCTGCTTTGAGGG
>RJWT010032372.1:0-14163 GCA_004365215.1 Cuniculus paca | reverse complement strand
GAATTATTCTTACAGAAAGAGGATACTTGAGATAATAACATGAAAATTAAGCATGCCAAAGCTTAAATAAGTCAGCAAGTATATATTTACTCCTTTGATCAAGGAATTATCAAAGAAAAAAAAAAGAGACCTGTTCCTCCTGGTCCTTGGAGGCTGTGTAACCCTCTTCCATTCTCCACCCTTCCCTTGACTAAGGAACTCAGAGAAATGATACGAGTTCTCATTCAGCACTAGACGGATCACAGGTGTCTCCTCAGACCCAGACAAGAATGTCCTCCCCTCCCAAACAGCGGCTCATCTACCCCCGTGACAGCCCTTCTGCCCAACCTCCACCCTAATGTGCTCCTTCTTTCTCCGAGGGCCGTGTGGTCTGCTGTGACAGGAGCCTGAAAGCTGGCTTTGAATCCTAGCATGCCTGTGCCCTGTTCACCCAGTACCCTGTCTTTTGGTGGTCACAGCCAATGTCGTGTGTGCATAAAAATACCTGCAGCAGCACAGTTCTTGGGACCAGGAATTCTCGTGATCATTCCCTCCTACTCATAGCCTTAAATCTTCTTAAATCTGGCCTAAAGCATCCATCATCTGTCTTATTGCCATACACTTGGATTGTACTGGATGACTAGTATCTTTAGAATATCAGATAGAGTGCCTGGCTTTATATACTATATTTTCCTATGGATTTGTCTACTGAGTAACCCTGAGCTCCAACTATGAGCTCCACTCCTCTCACATATTGACACCTAACCCTAGAGTAATCATCTCTTGTTCATCCCTTTGTTTACACCTTTTATCCTAGCTCTTGCCTTCTCTCTCAGGAAACAGGACATAGTAACTAACAGAACCCTGGCCTTAGCGGTCAGAAAGATAGTCGTGTGTTGTGTAATGACATTTTAGTCAACTATGAATTGCATGTATGACAGTGGTCCAACAAGACTGTATACAGCCTAGGCGTGTAGGTTTGTAAGCACATTCTATGTTGCTTACACAACAAAATCACATTTCTCAAAAGATATTCCTATCTTTCAGCAACACATGACTGTAGCTTCAACTCTGCTACTCTTTCCTAATCACAGAACAACTGAAAATTCACTTAAGCTCTTTGAATGTTAGTTTCTCATCTCTTACGCATATGATGCTAATGCTTGCCAATTCATAGGATAGATGTGAGGATCAAGTGAAATAATGCGTGTTCAAGCTATTTATTCTGGAAGGTGTCTTTCTCACTTGGAAGAACTAGAGGGCTACGGGGGAGGCACAGAGAAGATGCTGGAAGCTGGCCGACTCCTTCCTCTGGGTTGCAGCTCCTTTTGCCTGAGCACTCTGCTCCTGGCATCATCTTATGTCTTCTGCAGCTTTGGTCTCTCCTTCTTTGTCAGCTAATTCTGGCCAACATACATCCATGTCACATCAGCTTACGTCTGGACATTACGCAAACCCCAGCAGAGACCTCATGCTTTCCCACATTTGGTTCTCTTTACCATGTTTATCTCCTACTCTTTACTTGATCTCCTCTGTGTTCATTTGGATCCTCTGAAATGCAAACACCAAGGCGGAACTACATGGGAAAGAGATCCCATCACTAGCTGACAGCCCAGGGTAGACTTGGTCTTACCTCAGATCCACTGGGGATCTGTGGGAGCAGCAGCCGGGGCTGTCAGTCAGTGATGTGCCCAGCAGTGGACGATAAGAGCAGCGCATTTCCATAGCCCTACACTGATCAGGCGTTTGTATCTACTCCTCCACAAAAACTACTGAGACCTTTTACTCACATTTTGCCAGATTCATTGGCAATACTCCCATGCAATCTTCATAGTGTTTAATTTCTCAGCAGCCCTCGACACAGCTCATTATTTCTTCTTCCTAAAATAATTTTTCACTTGACTTCAAGGAAGCCGCATGCTTAGTTTCACCGGGTTCCAGTTCGCAGACAGATTAGGAATCTTTGTTGACTCCTTCCTTATTGAAATCTCTAAATGTTGAAATATCCCATGACACAGTTCTCAGCCTTTTCTCTATTTACACTTACTCTGCTGGTTACCTCTTTAGCCCTGTGGCTTTAAAGGCCAGCTGTATTGCAATGGTCCATTTATGTACTAGACAACTATGTAAAGTCTTCTTGATTGTTTAGCAGATATTGTAGATATAAAATTTGCAAAACAAAATTGATTTTTCTGTGAGAAAATTATGTATAATTGGCAAAAGTGGAACACTGGAGACCAGCTGGAAGGGACAATTGCTATAATTCAGGAGAGACAGTGGAGAGAGATGATGCTAGTTTGGACGAGTGGTGTAGCATTTTGCAGATGTGCGTCATGACAGACCTTGAATCATCCTCTATTATCAGAGTGGGTCTGACCTAATCACTTGCTTCCTTGGAATTAGAAAACTATATCCAGGTATGGTCAGAGAACAAGCTGTGCAACAGAAGAAAGGTCAGAGAGATGTTATGATACTGGCTTTGGAGATGGAGAAAGGAGGCCAGGAACCAAAGAATAAAATGTAAAATATAGCAAAGGCAAGAAAACAGTCTCCTCTGTTGCATTTCTGACTTAAATAATTGTATGATAATAAAATTGTGTTAAAAATCCACAAAGTTGTGGCAATTTGTTAATAGCAGTAGCAAGAAATTAATACAGCGTGTATATCCTAGGCCCTATAAAAAGCAGATATGGGCATTAAATAAAGTCCAGAATTGTGATTACTTACGAATGTGAGTGTTCTGGTTTCTGAACTGAAACCACATTTGTGGTTAGAACAACACAGGCTTTTCTACCTTAAAGGCCCTCCCTGCTGTCCATCCCTCAGTGGAGCACCACACACTCTGCCTCACCCTCACAAAGTACAGTTTCAAGGACAATAATAAATCACACGTGTTACACAAGTGCAGACGCAGGAGCACCAGAGGTGCAATCAACCCACAGCACTGGTATAAAAGTGCAGACCCAGACATGGAAGAAAGGCACTAAACCAAGGTGGGCAAAACGTGACTCGAGTCCTCTGGCCGCATTAAAAACACAAGCAAGCGTAAAACAATGCACAAAGCCCTAGCTGGCTAAAGCCAACTGAATAGAGGGAATTTTAATTCTGTTATACAGAGGACAACACAGATTCCACTCCTTCTTTACAGTGTTCAAGCTTTTATAAAATTAAAAATTTAAATTTATCAACTAAACTTGACCAGTAGTCTTTTAGTCAGAAGCTAATGCAAGAGGGGAAAATGCCAAATAGAAAAGCAAACATAGAACGCACAAAACAAAACTTGCCAAACAGAGGAAAGAAAGCAGTCTGCTTCCAAAGCTCCAGGTGACATTTTAAAGAAAGGGTATTGGAGGGTCTTAGGAGGGGATTACTGTGAAAATCCCCACATGGAGCCTGAAACTCCTTTGGCAGCGGTCATGGACGGATGGCTGCCGGACTAACGGTATAGCTGCCGCTCTACATGCAGTCAAAGTTTGCCAAGCAATATCGGGATGTTTGCATGGAGCAAGAGGGAATAATGTATGCAAATTCCATGCTTAAATTTCCCTTGTTTAGAAATCTGGCTTGCTTGATTTATGAGTCCCTAATCTATTTAGGCAGAGACGTTTCCTTGTGTTTTAATATCAAATAGCCTTTAGCTTAGAGGGGTCCAGAGGGAGTTTGTCGTTGGTCGAAGCTTAACAGGGCATCAGAAGAGCGTGTAAGCAAATCTCATTAAGAGGCTGCAACTTTATGTCAGGAAAAAATTTATATATATATATATGTTTGTATATTTAATAATACTTGTATACATTCATATATAAAATACTTATATACTTTCAATATATATTGTGGGAGACCAGACAGAAAGATTGAGGCCTAACTGGCCTCTTCTGTGAGCACTAGAGAGAAGGCAGTGGGAGTGTGTGCTGACATGCTGCAGGGAAAATTAATACAGCTGAGATCCTGTTGTTTACTTGGATAGGTACTGTGGACGACGTGAGAGAGATAACGCCGTTTTACTCTTATTGCTTGTGTCTGTAACTGAGTGAATAAAGGCAGGGTGCACCAGTCACTCAGGGCTCTTTGTCAAAGGGAGACAAGGGTCCCTGGCCCTCTACATTGTAACCTATTCTGTGTCTTTCTGTGTTTTATCTCTGTTGCCCCTTGGTCAGGTACAAGCTTGTAGGTAGGCCCTTATCATATATTATATATTAATAAATATTAAAATTATACATCTATGATTATATATATATATATATATATATATATATTTAAAGGTATGGAATCAGGATATTCTTTCAATTTGCCAGAGTGATATCCTAAAAATACCATGTAGGGGTTATCCATAGATCTCTGATATCCCCTAAACTACGCATTTCTAGTCATGAGCAAGCCATAAACTTAAGACCCAGCATTACTTATAAAATTGAAATGTACTAAATTTGATAGGAAATAAAAGGGTACACTAATCATCTTTGACCAGTTTCTGTTTTTTTAGAGTCCTGAATTTCCATATCCTTGTTATAAGAGAATTAAAATATAGCTTATCCCAGACAAGGACTGCGTTTATTTTGGCAGATCCTAAAATGAATGAAAACTTCCTTAAATTCAATGCCACAGATATAGTTAGAACTTTATGAAGATTTCTGTTTAAAGTATGGAGTTTGGGCCATTTGCACAGAATAAACACAATAATTATCTGAAATTAGTCATACAAACCTTGTGGAAAGAGGTACCATTCTGTTTCAGCCTACCATGATAACATAAATAGGATAAAACTCAGGAGACAGCAGTAGATAGCCCAGACTGGTTTGCAAAATTAGCAGCAGCCCAGGACAAGGACATTTCCCCTGTCTACTTCTAATTAAAGAGATTCACAGATTTCCTAGAAAAGAGATTATATATAAACACATCTTAGTTACTTTTCTTATTGCTGGGACAAAATACCTGGCACCTATATTAAAGGAGAAAAAGTTTATTTTTAACTCACAGTTTGTAGAGGTTTCAGTTGATAGTCTGCTTGTTTCAAGGCTGGGAGCATGTCAGAGGGGAAACCGACCATGGCAAGCCAGGCAAGAGACAGCAAGGCTTTCTTCTTTCCCTTTTTATTCCATCCAGGCTGCGAGTTTATTCGTTGGCATCACCCACCCCCACGGTGGGTCTTCCCTTTTCAGTAAATCCACACACAGCAGAGTATGCTAAACTAACCAGTAGACTAACCCAGTATCACCCACCCATGATCCAGTCACCTCCCTAAGCTCTACCTGTGAGTGCGTGAGAATTTGGGGGACACCTAGGCACAACCCATAACAAGTAGAATCACACAGTGTTTACTGTTGTAGTCAGGGGTTGCAGGGAAACAATTATATATAGGACACATAACGTGTAGTATTATTTTATAACAGTCACCCTAAGAGATAAACATGAAAAGTGCAGGAGATCCGTCCACCCACTAGAGACCCAAAGAATCCAGCTGAGGGCCTGGATCGTGTGGCCATGTCCTGCATGAGTGCCGTTGAAGAGCTAGAGCCCATGGCAACGTCCCTTGCAAGTCTGTATCAAGGATCTGCACTGGGAAGGCCCAAAGGTCAGCGGTGGAAGCTAGAAAGCCTGCACCAGTAGGATGAAGGCTCTGTGCCAGCAGGCTGCCAGAGCTCCCCCAAAAAGTACCACAGCCACCCTCAGTGAGTGAGGTCCCCAGCTTCTCTGACAATGAGAACAGCTGAGTTCCTATCGGGGAGCCAGCGGGACAAGGTCCTCCAAGAGAGCCAACAGCTCCTGCTCTTCCTCTCCAGTTCTCCCTTTTTATGCTGGCAATGGTCCTCAGGTGGGCCCTCCACATCCAACGCTGATTCAGTTCAGCTGGTGTCACAAGCTGACCACCAGTTGTCAGCCCACCACACTATTCATTTATAGACAGGTAACACATTCACACGTCTCGAAATTCTGATAGTTCAAAAGTATATAGTAATAAATTGTCTTCAACCTTTTATAGACTTTGAAGCTGGTTTTTTTCTCCACTAACCTATCCTTGGAACTATGTATCAGTAAGTCTGTTTATAGTTTTTAAAAAGAATATAGTTTGCTTTTTATAAATCTTAATTTTTATTAGTACATGTTTGCAGTAAATAATGATTATATGTATTATGGGAAGTTTGTACATGTACCTAACATACTAATTCTTTTTTCTCTCCTCTATTCCCTCTTCCTCCTTTTGGTCACCTTCCTTTTTTTTTTTGGCTTTTTGAGACAGGGTCTCACTATGTAGTTCAGAGGCTGGTCTTGAACTCACTATGTAACCCTGCTGTCCTTGAACGAAGTGATCCTCCTGCCTCAGCTTCCTGAGTGCTAGGATTATAGGCATGAGCCACCACACTCTACTCTCACATTCCCTTTTGAAAAGATCTGTCTCCCTGCTTCTATATTATCTATCTTTTATTTTGCACTTTATTTATACTTTAGGTTCTCACATCAGAGAAACCAAATATGCTAAATCTTACATAAGATATTTAAGCATATGTCTGATTTATTCCATTTGATGTTGTGGTCTTAAGGTGCATCAAGTTTCCTACAAATGACTCAGGTTTATCCTTCTTTATGGCAGAGTAGTACTCTACTGTGTATAAACATCACACTTTAAAGGAATATACACTTTTTTTTTTTTTTTTTGCGGCACTGGCGATTGAACTCAAGACCTTGAGCTTGCCAGGAAGGCGCTTAGGCCACTGAGCTACATCCCCAGCCCTTGTCTTTTTGAGACAGGGTCTCATGATGCCGTTCAGCCTGGCCTTGAGCTCACTTTGTAGCCCAGGCTGGTCTTGAACTCGCAACAATCCTGTCTAAGCCTCCCGAGTGCTGGGATTACAGGCATGAGTCACCGTGCCCGGCAGGAATACACACTTTTTAACAGTTGGTAGATGTTAGAGCTGTGTCCAAGCCTGGTAACAGCCTCCTCAGGACCTCGCTCAGGAGAACATGAGCGTACTTTAACTGTTCCCTCTCCCCAATGGAAAGAAGTACCTCTGCCTCATCCAAAGACTTTCTCAATATGATTTGTCCTGTGACAGGCTGGTGTGCGGAGGCTGCCTCCGCCTCCGTAGCTGTCCTGTTGGGGTGCCCGGACGCAGCTCCCCACCTTGGGCAAACCCCTTACTTCGGGAGGCACCAGCTCCTGCAGGACCCTGCAGGCTTCGGCCTCCCGCGCCTGCTCCACGTCCCGTGTGTCCTCCACCGCTTTCCGACCCCACCACCGATTGGCAGCTCAGACTTCAGGACACGCCTGCCTAGGTTTAGCTCTTAGCTCTGGGAGGGCGGGCTCCCTTCCTGGTGCCTCTTCCCTGCCTGCTCACAGGTCGCCAGCCGCCCGAGCGGCGTCCCCCAAGCTGCCCACCGGCACTCTCAGGAGGGGAGAAATGAGCCTTCCCTGGTCGGGTCGCGGGCCTCAGGCGCTGGGACTCAGTGCCAAGGCCGCCCTTAGCCTGCTCTGCTCCTGCTCCTCCTTCGGGGCAGCTCCCTAGACAAGGAGGACACGCGGATCGTGCTCCACCTTTTTCAGAGCTTATTTCCGATTTCCTTTTTTCCAGAGCTCATGCAATTGCTTGGTTGTTTCCACTTCAGAGAGACCTGGTGGGGGGCTTTTGGACTCTCCCACCTCATTGCCTTCTGGATTCGCCTTTGGTGAACTGGATGTCTGAGAGGTGTCTTCTCATTTTATTTTCTCTCTTTTTTTAGTCTAATTTCAGGGTGATGCTTGTAAGTTGCCTATGGTGGGTTGCTTTATTGGTGATATTTATGACTCTTAGGTGATGATTATGTCTCCAAGTTATCTTCAGGTGTAGCTGGTTTTGGGGTTTTGAGTCTGTTGGAATATCTTCTCCAGTTTGTTGGAGATGAGAAGTTGTTGCTCATTTGGCCTAGGCCCTGCTTCTTTGGCACTGGGCCACCATATTTTCTGTGACCCTTAGTTAATCTCAGTCATGGATTATCAGGGCCAACAGCTATTTAGAACAATTATGTCAATTTTGGATGTAGTGGTACCAATAGCATCAAACATAGCCTAGAAAACAAACTGAGTTAACCCTTAATTTATCACTCTTAACCATATGAACTAGATTGGTGAGTATATAACAAAATGTAAAACAAGCCAGATGGTTATATGCAATCTATAAGTCCATAATGTGTCAATTTTGCCCTCGGGGTTAAAATTTAAAATGGATGAAGGAGAAAATAGAGAAGTGGAAGAAGAGAAAGATTAGAAGTAAGGTTGGAGGACAAAGGGGGATCCCACCAACTTGGGCAAACTGGTGCAGAAGACTGAAGGAAAAGTGAGATGGAAGAGAAAAGGAAGAACAGAACAGAACCACTCTCACCCTCATAAAAAAAATTAAGGAGAAAGAGAAAAGAAAAAACAAACAACAAAAAAAGAAAAACAAACAGTCCACTTCCAGGATTCTCTCTGGGTTCACTAATAGCCTGTGGAGACGGAGTCCCCAGTGGTGCCACTCTACCCCAGGACGCCAGCCGCTGCTTCATGGCGGAGTAGTAGCTAACCCTAGCAGGCCTGCCCTGAGACCAGACTGACTGGACTCCCGCAGTCCAGGCGGTTTCCACGGATCAGTGCGCAGCGAGGAGCTGCTGGAGGAAGCGGGCAACAGGTCTGGTCCGGGGCTTATCCGGCCTGACTCCAAGGTGGTACCCGGCCAACCGCTCTCACCCTCGGGGGCACTGAGTCCTCTGCACTCACCGCCAGCCAGCGCCGCCGCACGTCGGCCGCTCCCCTGCCGGGGCTCTGCAGAGGCCTGCAGGTTCCAACAGCTCCTCTGGCGCAGCGAGTCCGTCTCGGGGTGAAGGCGCTGCGGGCTACCACCTTCATCTTCGTGGAAGCTTTTCTTTTCACTCTCTCCGTGGGCTTCAATTCGCACTTCAGGCTCTTCCTGGGCCCAGGGGACCCACTCCCCTCCTTGGCTGCCTCAGGGTGCCGTATTCCAGCGTCTGCACGGTGGCTCCCAGAGAAGTTGTTCGTTTTCCCTGCCGCTTACCGCCCGCCATCTTACTCTACTCCGCTTTTTTCAAACCAGAAACCTGTATCTAAGTCTTCCATATTTTAGGTTAGATAATTTTCAAATAAATGTTCTGGTGTTTTTATAAACCTGCACCTTGTGAAAGCTTTAAGGTAATTCTGTGGATACTCTATCCACAAAGACCCGCTGAGAGCGGAAATCAAAACTGTGAGAAGGCAGAGCAGGGGATAGCGCCTCTCTCAAAAGGAGGCCTGGCTCCTTCACCTCTAGGTGAGCCTGTTCTCCACACCATCTTCACATTCTTGGGATTCTGGGCCATCTCTGTCTTTCCTGTCACCCTGGCTTCCCCACAAGTTGCAGGTTAAGGAAACAGCTACTCCCGGTGGTACTGGGACTGGGATCCCACACCTCCCGCCCTGCAGTGAAAAGCACTCCCTGTTTCGTTCTGCGGGTCAGGCCTGTGAGCCTGCAGCAGGGCTTGCTCCCCAGAAGAGGCAGCGTGGCTTCAGCAAGGCCCCGAAATGCACCTCGTATTTGCGTACAGTAAGTGAAATTTCCCTTGTACCAAGTTCCTCCTTTGTGTTGCTATGGCCTCTTTAAAATATCTAGTGTTTAAAAAGCAGGTCTTAACATCAGTGTGGACGTGACTGTAAATGTGGTTTGTTTAAATGTGGTTTGTAGAGGGAGGAACACTCAAAAGGAAGCAGAGGAAACGGCGTGAAGAGACACCCACGGTGAAAGCCGCTGACCTAAGGGTCCACTCTACTGGACCTGCGCAGCTGAGCGCGAGTCAAGCTGCTGCTCTCATTATTTTACTAATAGTTACGCTCGCTCGTGTAAACACACTACAGGAAACCAAGCGTAAAGCTTAGTAAGGAACACTTCTGGTGAGAAGGCAAAACTAAGCATAGATTTCTGCTTCCTTTCGTGATTTTATGGAATTTTTAAGCCTTTCAATCCACACTGAGTCTAGTTGACTTTACTATTCTTTCAGGAGCACATTTCTGCTCTTCGCAGTCTTCGCTATGGCTCTGTTTTTACTCCATACAGTAATACTGCCATACTAGTAGTTTCAGCAAGATTAAAAGCTCCACATTGGGATTTTGCAGTGAGCACAGTGGTTATTTTACATGAAGAGTGAAATTAGGATTAACTTTAAACTTTCTTGTATCAGGCAGCCATGGATGGTTCTTGGTGAAAGTCAGAATTATCCGGTCATTTCATTTTTGGAAATGAATTTTTAAAAATAAATTGATGGTGGGAATTTGGACAATAAATAGGGTTGAAACTCAACAGGGATTCTGATGTAAAAAAATAAGTTTTGTGAATTGGAAACTAGTTCCTGCAGAAATGCTGTTTTGATAGCTTCAAAAGGACATAATACAATCATCTATATATTATGTATTAATTTACTGTCATTTCCAAAGCCAAGAAGAACACCTCCTCAAAAGCACTCCTAATGCCTTGGCTTACACAACTAGGTAACACTGCCATGGGCAGTCATTTCAGTTCCATGTCTCATAAACAGAAGCACTTAGCCCAAGAGGCAGAATATGAATTTTGTCGGAAAGGCACAGAAACACGGGTATGCAATACGTACGCTTATTAGAATACTTCTATTGATTAATTATTTAATTATAATTTGAGTTTTACTACTTTGAATAATAGGTACTTAACAGGAAAACATTTAAAAGTATTGAATTTTTAATATTTAATACTGAGTGCATAATAAAGCAGCAACAGTTTCAATAACAACTGTTTTTTTGTGTACAAAGTCTAAAAAATAGCAACAAAAATAAATTCCTATATGAACTAAAATGAAAATACCAATAGCACTCTACAAAAAAACAGTATTTCAATTATCACACCTAAGGCAGACTTCACACATGACAACAGCACATTCCATACACATGTGTGGCTTACGCTGACAGCACATGTCTTTTGCTTTCCTGGCCTTTTTGTAGGACGTGCTTAACATCTTGCTGGTCTAGCTGTTTTGTGTGGAGGTTATTATATTATACAATGTGTAGTCAATGAGAACATACAATATCAATAAAATAAAGTATTAAATTCTTAATATGTATTATACATTTAAAATAAACATCATTTTCATATCAGCTGTGTACTTGCTTACTAACCTTAAAAGACAACATCAGAAATAAATTCCTATGTGAACTATACTGTATATATAAACAAAGGTCTACCACAGAAAGAACCTTTGCTTCAAATTCACGCCCAAGGCAGTCTTCACACGTGAAAACTGCATGTTTCATATACAAGTATCACTTACACTAATAGCACACGTTTTGTTTTCCTGTCCTTTCTTGTAGGGCACAGTTGATATCTTTTTGCTTTTCCTGTTGTCATAGTATGCCTTTGTGATGCTGCACCTGCCTGTTCACCTGTCAGCTCACCAGTGTGCTCCACAGTTTTTTTTGCATAGTTTCCTGGGCACAAACATTTTATTTTTGCTCTACTGTAAATGATCTCTTATGAGTTCCAGTTACAATCCTCTCAGAAAATTTCTTCTTGGTATTTTGCACTTGTTATTTGCTTTGTAAACTATCAAACTATTTATGCCACACATGTTTAGGATTGAGTAAAACACAACCATTGGCCAATGCTTTGTGTTTGAATTGACATCATAGTTGCTGCTTAACTCATCAACAACATCTATTCCACCTTTGGTTTTGTTGTAGAAAGTTATCTTCTCAGGCTTCCATTTTGTCAAGGTTTTCCAATCAATATTTCCATCATGCTGCAATGTTGACCTCAGCAATACCAAAATACCTGACACCCAAAGTGAAGCAAGAAAAGGTTTATTTAACTTACAGTTTCTGGAGATTCCAGTCCATAATCAGCTGACTCCAAGGCAGGGTGGCATGGCACTGGGGCAACACTTCAAGGCAGCAGCCAGAGCAAAAAGAGAAAAGGTTTGCCTCTTCTCTACACTTACATGTACACAGGCCACCCACCACAACCTTCAGGGTAGGTGTAACACACAAAATGTCCTTGCCCTCCTTTGCACATTTTTCCTACTGCTCCCCTTTGCCCTCCTTTGCACAGGATGAGAATATTTACAAAGTAAGAACCCTGGCTCCCTGCTGAGTGTCTCAATTAAACTTCTAAACTTCTCAAGTTGACACAATGTATCAACCATAACAACCAGTTTGTTTTGTTTGCCATATATGAGGCCAATGTTGTATCTTTCTGAAATCCAAAGGTTGTACTATACAATTCTCTGTTTTGAAATTGCAGTATTTCATTTGGAATTTGTGCTTTGTTTCTGTGTACAATTTCTGTTACAAATGTAAAGCCAATTGGAAACTGGTAAACCAATTGTCTGGTGTCACATTCCAATTAGTTTGGGAAATGGGAGCAATGAGTCTGTTCACAACATCATTTGTTTTGTTACTATATGGATAAGGACCTGGTGGGTGAGTCCGAAGATAAATTTCTAAACTGAAAGCATAATAAGTCTTTGTATCTATAAGGACATAAATCGTTATGCCATATTTAGAAGGTTTTTTGGAAATAATACTACCTGAAGCTACAGCAACCATGAAATGCTGCAAGATGTTCATCAATAGTCATGTATTCAGATGGTGTAAATTACTTGACAATTACCCACAAATCTCTCAAACCATGAGCAGATCTCAGATTAGCAGTTCTTTTTCTTTCTTGTTGAGTGGTTTTGTCATCAAACTTACAGCAATTTTGAAGAAACCAAATCTTCTCAGTATCATCTTTATTCTACAAACTTCAAGCCCACACGCATCATTTTCCATCAGCATTTTACATTCCTGCAGGGACCGTGAGAAAGCCCTGCTAAGGATAGCAGACCTATAAATGCTTTCAGTTCAGCTAGTGATGTGTCATATTAAACACATTTTTTGTATGGATATCAGTGCATACAGAACTTATGTTTCACCATTTGTGTATTTCAAACATCTTGTAGCACAGCATTTCATCTATTACAATTTCCAACACTGAATGGCAGTGCTGGCATTCCATCCAATAGGTTGCACCCCTGCCAAGATTATCACTATATTTTTGAACCCAGTTCTAAATTGGATCATTCCATTTGGTTGTGTGACCAATTTTTTTACCATTATTTATCAAATATGTACTCACATTGCTGCTTTCTTTGTCATCTGAATGAAGGATATCTGTATTCCCTGTGTCTGTATCAGTCAATTCTTGCTCCATTTCACTGTCACAGAAGCTTTGGCTTACATGGCCAACATCAAAGTCATTATCATCTTCATCATCCATGCATGAGTAATCTGATGATTCACTTGTGACTTCCTCCAAAACTTGCAAATCTGGTTTTTCATGTGCCATTGTACTGAATTGGGCTACTTTTATCAGAAAAGAAAAAGAAAAAGAAAAAGAAAAAAAAATCCTAAATGCACAGAAATTT
Source organism: Cuniculus paca (assembly GCA_004365215.1). Classification (NCBI taxonomy): domain Eukaryota; kingdom Metazoa; phylum Chordata; class Mammalia; order Rodentia; family Cuniculidae; genus Cuniculus; species Cuniculus paca. Next base: position 759 of record RJWT010032372.1, on the reverse strand, counting down.
AGGTACAAGCATTTCGTGGGTAAAACTCACATGCTGCTGCTTTGGAGCTCCTCCAAACACGTTGCCGTTTGTCTGCCAAGTATGTGAATGCACAGGTGCGTGTTTTCATTCCTGGGCACAGCTTCTGTGAATCATACCCACATTCCATCATGGTAAAATATATGTTTACACAACAGAAGAGTAGTATGGGTGTATTTTACCACTCTTTGATGCTCAGCTAAATGTACAAAAGCCTGATAGATGGATCATAATATGGCTTAAAAATCTGTTTGACATTTTTGCACATGTGCACACACGTCATACCAAGTGGGTAAACACCAAATTGCTTCGTGTATCCCTCAGGCATAGCTATTGAGACCACAGCCAGCTACAATTATGCTAAAATGTAAATTTACAGTAGAAAAGTATGGGATGAGTTGTAACCTGTTGTTATGCCCTTTGGGTTAGGTATAAATACTTGCAGTAAGAACCTATTTTGAGTGTATTATTAGTTGTAGCTTTAGAAATGATTAATAGGAATTGTGTCTGTAGTGAATATTGTGCTCTGAATACTCATTTATTCACTGATCATCAATTTAAGAATTTTTCCAGAATTCAATATCTTTTTCTTTTTCTTACCTTTTAGTCACTTCACTTTTTAATACTAAGATCAAGGAAAATGATAATGGCCAAAAGTGGCAACAATCTGAATGGGCATCAACTGATGAATAAATAAAATACACTATTATTATGGGATATTATTTGTCAATAAAAGAAACA
>RJWT010032371.1:0-14141 GCA_004365215.1 Cuniculus paca | reverse complement strand
TTGCTTATGTAGCCCAGGCTGGCCTGGAATTCACAGTGATCCTCCTGCTTCAGCCTCCTGAGTGCTGGGACTATAGGCATGCACCACCACACCCAGCTCACCCACATTTTAAGTTAGCATTTATTACCCCCCTCCTTTTTAAAGGTAGCAGATAAATAAGGAAAATAGTTCAGTAAAGGTTTGAAATTTTTAGATTAGTTTTGGTAGGCTTAAAGAATGCAAACAGTAAACAAAAAATTCAATTATATCACCAAACTGAATGACATTGCATTTATTTAGACATTTTGTTAAAAAGTTCTCATAACCTCCCAAATTGAGTCATTGCTCATCCCATATGCCCTCATGGCCTCTTATCTGTACTCACCTCATCACAACACTTCAATCTTGCAATTACCTTCCACATTGGAAATCTTTGAAGGCAGGAGCTGTGTCTTATCTACTAATTCATCAAGCACCAAGCAATGTGGGCTGATTTTTAGTTGACATTTCTGTGAGTTAAGCATTAAATTCTGTCATCAGACAGACATTGGCTTATTTCTCAGCTCCATCACTTATTTAGGTAAAATTGTGGGTAAATTACTGAAGTCCTAGATCCAGGAGTTAACAATAATAAATGAAGACAGCAATAGTAAGGATTTCATAGAGTTTTGGTGAGTATTAAACACATAACAGATGTAAAAAACAGTCCCTTTTAAATTGTTTTGTTAGTACATATTTGCCATACCTAATGATAACATTCATTAAAGGGAATTTGTACCTGTACACAATATATATTAATTCTCCTTTTTTCCCCATTCCCTTCCCCTCCTTTAACCCTTTTTCCTTTCCTCATTTACAAAAGATTTGTTCTGATTTTTTCCTTCCATTCTCTTTTTAAGTCTTTTTTCTTTTTCTTCCCTTCCCTTTTCCCCCTCTCTTCTCCCTTGTTCTCTTTCCCATTTGAACATTTTGTTCATTTACATTTTGGGTTTCTCACATTGAAGAAACAATGCAATGTTTAAACTTGTGTGTCTGTTAATTTCACTTACAATTGTGGTTTCAGGGTGCATCCATTTACCTAGAAATGACTAAAATTTATCCTTCTTTATGGCAGAGTAGTACTTCATTGTGAATAAACAACATGTTTTCTTTATCCATTCACGTGTTGATGGGCATTTGGGCTGTTTTCAAGATTTAGTTACTATAAATTTTGCTGCTATATACATGTGCTGTAATGCTTTTAACACTTTCAGGAAGATACTTAGAAGGGGAACACCTAGGTCAAACGGAACCTCTAGCTTTAGTTTCTTGAGGAATCTCTATACTAACTTCTACAGTGGTTGTACCAACTTCCACTCCCACCAACTATGGAGAAGGGTTCCTTTTATTCCACAGCCTTGTCAGCACTTGTTATTGACTGAATTTTTGATGGTGGCCACTCTTTCCATAGTGAGATGGAATCTCAGTGTTGTTTTAATTTGCATTCCTTGAATGATCAGTGATGTCGAACATTTTTCCATATAATTATTTTCTGTAAAACACAAGCTTTTGTACATGGTAGAAGCTCAATAAATGTTACATATTGCTTACTGATATTTAAAATATATATTTGTTGGATCTTAGTAAATTGTTTGAAAACTGTATTTATCTATTTTGGATTCTTGTTATGGTCTGAATGTTTATGTGCTCCTAAAATTCATATGTATTCCCAAGCAGCATAAGCCTCCATGACTGTGATTCGTGCCCTTATAAGAGGGCTGCAGGAGCTTGTTGATTCGTCTGCCATGTCAGAAACAGGTTCTCACAAGATACAAAACCTGCTGGCACTATGATCTTAGATTTTCCCAGACTCTGAAACTGTGAAAGATAAATCTCTATTGCTTATGAATTACAGACTAAGACATCTAGTTGTAATAGCTCAAATGGACTAAGGCAACTGATGTTTTTATGATGTAGAGACCTCTCTTACTTTGCTGTATGTAGACAGGAGTATGGTCATATATATTTGTTCAATTTTTAGAAAACTCAGACACACTATTTCTATGAAGAAATCAGAAAAGTTATCTGAAACTTGGAAATAGACAAAAGAGACATAGGCTGTTCTTTCTGTGCAGCACTGGGCATTAGTTTAGGGTCAGGGTAATTAATCCATCACATTATTACACTGTTGGTGAGTATGTAAAGTATGGAAGTTCCTCAAAAAACTAAAAACAGAACTACCTTATGATCCAGATATCCCTTTTCTGAGTATATATCTGAAGGAAATAGGCATAGTACAGAGATACCTGCATGTCCATGTTTATTGCCGCATGATTTACAATAGTTAAGATGTGGAACTTTCCTAGGTGCACATCAATAGATGAATGGACAAAGACCACATGCATAGACACACACACACATACACACACATACGTGTCATAAAGAAGAATGAAATCTTGTTATATTCAGCAAAATGGATGCAACTAAAGGACATTATATTAAATGAAATAAGCCAGATAGAAAAGGACAAACAAGTATAATGTTTCTTTCATATATGAAAACTAAAAAGTAAACTTGAAAGTAGAATAATGATTTCTAGAGATTGGGAAGAGTGAGGGAGATGAGGTGGAGAATGGAAAAGGCCAGCTGGATCTGGTCAGTGCGTGCTGCATGCATGTAGGGAAACACCACACTGAACACCATACCAAATGCATACAATTAATATGCATTAATAAAAAGTTTAAAACCATGCAACACTGCACTTTTAAAAAAGCTCATAAAATTAATAGATAATATAGACAGGTAGATAGATATTTATGGAAACCTGATGACATAAGTCTTTTCAGATTAATTCTCACAGAGGAAGCTTTTTGAGAAAAAAAAAATAACCAGATCACAAGATTTATTAAAGCTGTTTTGTTCTTTAATAGAATAACATCTTTCTGTGTTCTCTCAACTACTCTGTTCTTTCTAGTTTAGTTCATGGTTCCAGTCATGGTTTTATTTGAAAGCAGTATCTGCAGGTGCTTTTGTTTTTGACCCCAATTTAAAATATACTATTTAAATATGTGATATAGTAACGAAACTAAAGCCTAGAATTGGTTTAATGTTGGCAATGGAAAATTTCCTTTCCACAGAAAACAACTTTGGAAACATTGCACGCAGCAAGTTGAAAATAAAGAATCTCTTGTCAAAGAAAACTTCACTAACTAAATGCAAAAGATTAGGAAACATGAACTGAATTTTTCTGATAAGCAAGGAGATTCTTGGCAACATGAAAGTGAGATTTCTTCCAGAACCTAAACATTTTACCTTTTAGCATTTATAATAGGTAGAAAGTAATTTTGATTATTTGTGTATAGTAAAATTATCCACAGTATTTGAACATGTGAGAAAGTCAGAAAAGAGGTCTCTTAGAAAATGTGCTAAGAGACAAAAGCAGATTCAGTTGGAATTATTGATAATGATTCTTTGCAAACAAAATAGATATATCATATTTAACTCTCAGCCTTCCTTACTTTGTAATTTGGTCATTGGTTTGACAAATGTCATAATAATAACCAAATGTTTGATTCCAAGGTTATAAAAAATAATGTGCATAAATATTTCCAAATAGAAACAAATACATCAGAAATGTCTGTAATATAAATTATTTTTGCCCTAATAATTGAAAAATGGATATCTTGACTATATATGTCTATTATGTGCATACACAAATGCGATGGTTTATGCTACAAATATTTTTTAAAATTTGAGGCTTTGACTATACATACAGATCATTATTTATTTATAGCTATTCATATGCACATAATAGTTTGTATTATATTATTTGAAAAAAATGAAGACACTTGATAAAGCAGATCATGCCTAATCCTTAAACAACTCAGTTAATAATATGTTTTCTATAATTTTAAGTATACATCAAATTTCACATCATGTCAAGTCACTATTATATGTTTGCATATGTATCATTATTATGGTTGTATTAGCATCCCAGTTGATAAAATGAACTTGCTAAAATATTTGATACACTCATCTTTAATATATCATATATAAATGTAAAAAGGCATGGTTTAAATAACTTAGCAGACTCTACTGTGTCCCTACTTAATGTTTGTTATTTCTTTCACAAGGTGAGAGAACATTGCTTTTGTAATGGCTGAGTATAGCATATGAATTTCTGACCAAAGAAAAATTACTTTAGAGGCATAAAACCAGGCCAGAGCCATCTTCATGACATAAAGTTCTGTGAGGTGGCTCACAAGCAGCAATTTCAGGTAGTTTCCTAGAGCAAAAGGGCATTTCAGCTAAGAAAGGAGAGCAGAAAAATCATGTGTACTCAACACGCTGATTTAGTCAGCACAGAATAGCTCTTATTTAGAAAGAAATGAGCTTAGAAATTCTATTTCATTAGTTTTATACAAAGGACGAATAACAAATAGTGCTCAAAAAGAAAATTACTGTACTCACCCACATAAAAACATCTAATGAAGTCTAATATGCAGTCATTTAGAGTCATAATATCAAACATCTAAATACATCTACCACACAGATGTTTATGATGTGTGGACAAAACATTCAAATGATAATTTTTAAAGCATTTAATTTTAAAATTTTAAAACATTCATTTGGATATTTTAATTCTGTCAAAGGGCTCAAAATAATGAAAAGGACTGAATATATGCATCCTTTAATTAATATATTCATTTATTCATTCACTCATTCAACAAAAAGAGTGGTTTTGTTATTGCTGGATTTGACCTAAATAGCAAAGAGACAGTAGTCAGGCAGGTCTGCAGTCTTGGTCTCTAGGAGCTACAGATGGAGTTCGTGAGAATTAATTTAACATTCCTATCACTGTGAACCATGCTGACCACTGGAGTTGCAGGAATCTAGGGAAGGTTTTCCACTTCTAGAAGCTGGTGATCTAAAGGCTGAGGCAAACACATTCCACGCAGGTGAGACATCCATGTTTTGAGGTACTATAGGATGCGTTAAGAGATAAAACTACCCAATGTTTTATAAAAATGCTTTACTTGATTAGAAGGAAGTCAGTTTGTAGTTTTAAACAGTATTTTTTATTGATTCATTGGTCTATAGAACATCTCAACTACTCATCTTGGAGAAGATAGTTTGTCAATGAGATCTTGTGACCTTTATGTTGAGAAGTCAGGAAAAATGAAAACTAAAAAGAAAGAAGATACAGAAGTAAATGATGATTGGGGATATAGCTCAGCACCTCAGTGCCTGCCTGGCAAGGGCAAGGTCCTGAGTTTGATTCCTGGTACAAAAAGAAAAAAAAAACAAGAAGTAAATGATGAAGTGTCATATCATCAGTTGTGGCTTTTGGCATATAAACAAGAATCTTAAAAAAAAATAAAGAAGAATCTTAAAGTTAAAAGTTCCCTACTTTGAAGCCAGAATGGTTGGCTTGAAGATAGAGTTTCATGCAGTACCACTAGTCACCTCAGGAACGTTGCCTTTGGGCTCTTCCCTTCTTTTCCTCAATAGCAGTTTTGTCAGTTTGAGGGTAATAGTGTGATTAATTTGAAACATAAACTGAACACATGTGGATCAATGACATAAACTCAGTAGACTCACATCCTTCGCTTCCCTGAGTATCCAGAAATCTGCTTTCATCTTTAGTTTCACTAGTATATTGCTTAAGATTGCCTGAGTCCTAAGGAAACGGGATCCTTCCATTTCATGTAAAAATTCTGGTCAGAACTTATCTCAGGTCAGGCAGGTATCTGTGCTGCTAGGCTGTCTCCTGAGTACCCGGGACTCATTTTCTCATCTCTGGACCTGCTCTCCTCTTTCTTCCCACAGTTCTCTGTTGATCCATTTGGTTGAGATTTCACTTTTCATTTGTTGTATATATTTCTGCATGCTATCTTCAGGTCATCAAGAATTAGCATTTTCAGAGTCCTGCCAGTATCTCAGGTACCCATAAAACAGTTCTATTTGTTCAAAGACTGAAAGGAGCTCTGTGATCAAAATAATAGAATGCCCACTCAGTCTCTAAATTTGCCATTTTCATTAAATGAGGAAAAGCATACTGAGAACTGTCTCTACAATTAGGAAGCCTCATTTAGACAAGTAAATTGAATGTTTTACTTACCTGTATATTTTGGTGTTGGATAGATAAATGCATATGCAAGAAATTAATCATCCAAAAATATGTTGTTTTTTTTTTGCGGCACCGGGGATTGAACTCACGACCTTGCGCTTGCCAGGCAGGCGCTTAGACCGCTGAGCTAGATCCCCAGCCCTCCAAAAATATGTTTTTTAAGAAAATATTTTAAGAGATGGTCCCTGTATTTACAGGATATAATCTAAAACCCTTGATCCTAGGATTGAGCCATGAATCAGTCCAAACTCTAGATTTAGTTGCCTTTGAAAAAGCCCCATCTACAAGTGCATGAGGCTTTGGGGAGACATCTATACACAAACCATAACAACACTATTTTACGAAAAGCACTGTGCCACTCCCACTGGTTAATAAAATTGTGGCTAGCTGGAGTTTCTTGGTCTTTTTTCCCCAGAGAACATAGAACATCCCAGTACCCTATTTCCTTTCAATTCTTTTTTTTTTTTTTTTTTTTGCGGCACTGGGGATTGAAGTCACAACCTTGCGCTTGCCAGAGAGATGCTTAGGCCACTGAGCTAGATCCCCAGCCCCTTCCTTTCAATTCTTATCCATTGCTCTTTTGCTTTCTCACCATGCACTGTAACTCAGGGCAAGAGACTGGGAACTCACCGCAGGGGTTACTGATACCTGCTGCCATGGAAAGGGTTTCCAATACTCTATGGTGGTTAATTTTGTATACATAATATTGGCATAAGGGATACTTAGATGGCATTTGAAACATTATTTCTGGTTGTATATGTGAAGATACTCCTGGAAGAGATTAGCTTTTGAATTGGTAAACTGAGTAGAGACGATCCATCCTCACCAATATGTGTGGGTCTCATCTGATTTGTTTGGAGCCTGAACTGAGCAAAAGAGGAGGAAGGATGAATTTTCTCTGTCTTGTAGAATAGGGCATCCATTTTCTCCTGTTTTTGGATATTGGTGCTTCAAATTCTGAGCTTTTAGATTCTAGGACTTACACCATCAGATTCCAGGGTCCTCAGGCCTTCGGACTCAGCCTGGAAGTCCCCTAGCTTTCAGGTCTTTTGAGTCAAACTGAATTATACCATCATCCTTTCTAATTTTTGAGGTTACAGACAGAATTTTTAGCCTTCATAACTGCATGTGCTAATTTCCATCACAAGCCAGCTATCTATCCATCTATCTATCTATTGATGTATGTGTGTGTTATGGTTTGTATATAGATGGTCCCCCCCAAGCCTCATGTAGTCATGGAAGCAGTTGAATCTAACGTTTATGATTGATTTGCTGTGTAGCCCTGGGATTGGTGGTGTGAGTTCTGCACCCGCCCAGGGGTGGAGCCGACATACAATGTAAGGTCAGAATGGGGGCGAGTTTTCCTCTTTGGGGCGGTTCGCTCTTGCTGCGTGCAGCCGCCGTGAACAGCTGACCCCTTTTGCTCTGGCTGCTGCCTTGAAGTGCTGCCCAAGTGCCATGCCACCCTGCCTTGGAATCAGCTGATTATGGACTGAAATCACAGAAACTGTAAGCTAAATAAACCTTTCCTTGCTTCATTTTGGGTGTCAGGTGTTTGTCTCAGCAAGGAAGAAAAAGTAACCAATACAGTGTGTGTGTATGTATGTATGTATGTATGTATGTATGTATCTATCTATCTATCTATCTATCTATCTATCTATCTATCTACAGTGGGTCTTTGACTTACAAACTCAATTCATTCATGAGGGCTGGTTGTAAATCATGTTGGTCATAAGTCATGACTATCTTTCCCATAGGAAATAATAGAAATACCCATAATTTCATTCAGAGCCTCACAAAACAGCCCTTAACTAACCTTTTCATAATAAAAAAGGGTTGTATAATGTGTGCAATTTACCAATAATTTTCCTAGTGTATTCACCAAAAGATTATAAAATGTGCCTAGTTTATCAGAAACAACAATTTCATACTGTATCCACCTTTTAAGTTGACATCTTTGGTTTGCAGGAAGGGAGGATGAAATGGAAGATAGTTATTGTTTGGAAGAAGAGTCCCCTTCCATAAGAACATCAGGAATCTGGCTCTCTGGTGTCCTTTCTCTGCTTGGGGGAGTCTGTTGCCCACTGGGATCTGCTTCTGGCTCACTAGGTCTCAACCTTTTCAGAACTAAAAACTGGTCTAAGGTTGTGTGTTTCTGTTTTTTGTTTAACACTGTTCTGTAGTATGACCGACACTGTCATGAAGCAAGTGAATTAAATGATTGGCTTTTTCTCATCTGGGTGGGTTTCCTCTACAAATGCTTGTGTCTCTGTCCATGTTTTCAGGCTTTCCTTTATTTCAGAAGAAGAACTTTGCTGCACTGATTGTTCATATCTCCTTCCTCTTTGGAAAGCTCTTCAGCTGTCATTCTCTGTTTCTTAGTCAGAAGTTTCTGAAGTTTCTCTGTAGACAGTTCCTCTGAGTTTTCCTCCACCAGTTCCTCAGCATAACCACTGTCTACCTGCAAGCCTAGGGACTCCACTATGGAGACAATGTCATCAGCCACAGGGTCAATTGAAGGCTCAGGATCATCTGCCAGCCTTCAAAGTCTATTTTCTGTATAATTTTAGGCCATACTAGATTCTAGGACTTACACCATCAGATCCCAAGGTTCTCAGGCCTTCGGACTCAGCCTGAAAGTCCCCCAGCTTTTGGCTCTTCTGAATCAAACTGAATTATACCATCATCCTTTCTAATCTGCTTCCAGGCAGATCTCAGTGTCCTTAGAGAGACATTGGCCCAGGATTTCTTAATCAATCCCAAACAAGAAAGGAGGTTGTAATGTTTCTTCTGGAACTCTTTAAGGTTTAAATCTGTATCTGAAATCATCTGGAAGGATTTAAGGAATAGTTCCTTGGTGTATACTTCTTAAAGTTAGCTGGTTCATACACCTCAGTAGAGAAGTTGTATTAGGTGGGAAGAACTTGACTGAGAGCAATAGAAATTCTTCAGTCAATTCTTCTTCCAAATCTCATGGGTGAGCAGGAGTGTGGTCCATAATGTGGAGGGCCTTGAGTGGTAAACCTTTGTCCTTCAGATATTTCTTAACAATAGGAGAGAAAGTCTCCTTCATCTACTCAAGAAAAAGTACTCTTGTTACCCAGGATTTCTTGTTAGAGCTCCACATGACACCTAGCCTAGTTTTCATGACTTCAGGTTTTCTGAACATTCTAGGGGTCTCAGAGTACAATCCAAGAGAGGCTGTATCTTGAGGTCATTACTCACATTGGCACATGGCAATAATCTTAGCCTATCTTTCATACACATGGCATTTTCTTCTCTTCATGGGTAACATATGTTCTCCTGGGCATTTTTTTCCAGAAAAAGTCAGCTTCATCACAGTTGAATATTTGATCAGAGCAAAAGTAATTTTTCTGTTCATTGTTTTGAAGTGGTGTATGCAATTTTCAGCAGTTCTTTTATCAGTACTGTTAACCATGCCTAGTTATGCTGTAAACCCCAGTTCTTGCTTTAAAGTTGTGAAACAACTCCTTACTGGAATGAAATGTTTCACCATTATCACTCATTGATGGATTATCCTTTATGAGATCTTTATTTATAGCCCTAGATTTTTCACAAATTACTGATTTAGATTGGCTATAACCTAACATCTACCTTCCATTTATTCACACTAGTAATAGCCTTTCTACCTTGTCTAACACTATTGATCATGACTTACTAATTTGAGTAACACGTTTAGCAACACTAGCTTCCTTATACAAACATCTTCTCAGTAAGTCTGTTGAGATGGTAGATTTCTACATGTTGTACTTGTTAGTGAGATCTGTCACACAAGTGCTTCTCTCATATTTCTCCACAATTTCCTTCTGCTTTTTAATTATGATTCTTCACCTTTCCTTCCTTAGCTTCCTTTCTGGCTCTTTGGGGGCCATTTTGATAGTAGTAATTATAGTGATTATATAAAATGCCGACAAAAATCACGTCCACAAACATGTGCATCTGGGCTCAGACTGATATGTACACTTGCATACACTTTTCTGGCATCATGAGTCTTTGTTTACAACCACACAAACATTTGAGTCATAACTCAAGGCTTTGGTCATAAGTTAAACCTAAAATTCTAGTCATAACCCAAGTTGTTCATGTATGAGGCTTGTTGTAACTCAAGCGTTCTATCTTTCTTTCTTTCCACCCATCCATTTATTTGGAGAACACTAACACATTCTCTAGCAACTTAGAAACTGTATTATAAATGCTGTTATGGTGCTATAGTTTAAGTTTCAAGAAAATTACATAAAATTTGCTTTATTCACTCAATTTTCAGTCAGTAAAATTAATAGGAATTATACCATTGCAAGGCCTTATGGCAACAGATGCCATATTTCAATGAGTTACCATCTTTTGGAAAATTGAGTATGATTATACCTGTCTCCTTATAACTTTCAGTGGTTCCCATTATTGTTAGGCTGAAGTATAAGTCCTGCAAGAATTTCTGATTCCTTCACCTACCTTTATCTCTCCTTTTCTTAAGCCTTTCTTTCTTTTTGTCATCTCTCATCTCCAGCACTGTCTGTCATGTTAGGGTACCTCTAACATTTAGCCTATTAATACTATAACCAAGAGTATGTTGATGACTGTTATGGTTGATATATTATGTCAACTTGAGAACTTTAGAAGTTTAACTAAGAGACTGAACAGGGAGCCAGAATTCTTTGAAAACATCCTGGTCCTGTGAAAGAGGGGAACACAGAGATTTTGTGAGTGCTACATCGTCCTGGGGGCAGGAGGTAGCCCACATACAATATAAAGAAGGAAAAGAGCTTGCCCTTCCCCCCACTTCTGCTCTTGTTGCTTTGTTGCCTTCTGCAGTCTTTCTTTTTTCTTTTTTTTGATGAGGAGGAGTTTATAGGAAACTGAAAAATGAGAATAGTGAAATATGTTCCTGGTAAACAATATAAAGAATACACAGTTATATACTCAAAGTTTCTATGAAACATTGCAACCCATGAAGTTAAGGCATTAACATTCTCTAACAACAAAAATTAACTGATTTGAAGAAGACCAGTATGAAAACATTCTAGTGTAGTGATTTTCAAAGTAATTTTCTGTGATGATGGAAACATTTTGTATCTCTGTACTATGCACTGTGGAATCTGCTAGCCATGTGAATTCTCGAAATGCAAGGACAAATGAGGACATGCATTTTTCATGTAACTTAAATAGCCACATGTGACTAGTGGCTACTTACTCAACTGTGCAGTTCCAATGTTTCTGGAGTCAAAAACCAGTGGTTTCTTTCAGGGGACTTCTCCAATTACTGCTAAGGGACTGATGGTCAGGTGTGCAAAGAAAGGAATGCTCTTAATAGATTTCTCTGGCCACTTAAGATCTAATATTCTCCACAGCTTTTGGAGGCAGAGGCTGGCACAACCTGCTAGGAAGAATGTAAGGGCAGGACGCTTGGGAAAAACTCAGTACATACATTCCTCCAACTCCCAGCTATTGTCAGCAGGAGGATTTTGGTCACTCTGCAAGATGCTTACGATTACACAGAATCAAGTTGTGGCCACTCCTGGGGCTATCTGTGCATGGAAATCACTACTGTGGGTCTGGTGGAGAGATGGAGGTGGTGCTCACTTGTGGATAGGGTTTGCATAGCTAGATGAGGGTTTAAAGGCTGAGGGAGCTGAGGACCCTTTCTGGCCACCTGCAGTCTGAATAGGCCCTTTCTTTGGAATTACAGTCTCGTTCTTGGTCTTAAACACTTTCCTTGGGTCCAGCTTGTTCATGAAGGAGTCCGTCTCTCCTATAAGGAGGTCGGTGTTACTGCTTGGCCTGTGGGCTAATGCCATAGCTGGTGAAGGCATACTGCCACTGGGGCAGGCCCAGGTGGGTGATAAGCAGGCGATAATAGGCAGTAAAAGTACCTGTGAGAAAATACCAATGTAATGCTCTGTTCAGGAACCCGATTTCAGTGTCTTGTGCTAATGCTGGTTTCCCAGTTTTGTAGACAAGGCAAACTTTTCCACTGGAAAATCTACTATGTTATTAGTTTATCAAGAATTTTTATCACGAATAGGTAAGCATTAGATCTTTTTCTGACATCTTTTCTGTATCAACTGATAGGACACTCTCCTTCTTTAAATGTCTCCATCTTGCGTTGTGATAGTGTCACCTCTTCAGCTGCTCAAGCCAAAATCCTTGGTGTCACAGTTTGTTTCTGTTTTTTTTTTTTTTTTTCGGCACCAGGGATTGAACTCATGACCTTGCACTTGCCAGGCAGGCACTTAGGCCACTAAGCTAAATCCCCAGCCCTTGTCTTTTTGAGACGGGGTCTCACTATGCCGTTCAGGCTGGCCTTGAGCTCACTCTGTAGCCCAGGCTGGTCTTGAACTCACAATGATCTGCCTGTCTCAGTCTCCTGAGTGCTGGGATTACAGGCGTGAGCCACCACGCCCGGCTTGGTTTCTGTTTTTCCCCTGTATTGTGTATCAGGTTCATCGGGAAAGCCCATTACTTCTACTTACAATATACTCAGGATCTGTTCTCTTCTCATGCTTTTTGCTGCTCCTGTTCTCATCAAAACCACATCACCACTTACAACATATTGCCTGTGCTTATTCCTCTTCCTTTTCTGAATTTCACACTTCTCAATCCAGAAAATAAAGTCTGCCGTTCTCAATAGAACACTCTTATATTACCTCTTCTGTTAATTAGCATAAATAAATGTTAAGACTTGTAGAATTTAAAATTTTTATGTATTTGTTTTCCTTCTTTAATGATTTCATGAAGTAATCTGAATATTTCATGGAAAATATTTTCAAAGTTCATTTTAAATGTTTAAAAGAAATCTTTCATTCTCTCAAATTAATACTTTGTGTTCACCAGTATTGCCTTCAGGTGAAGTAAATTGAAAACAATCTAAGTGACAGTGGCAGAGGTTGGTTGAAGTTTTTGATGAATCCATTCAGTTTGCATGAGAGTGGATTGTAGTTATGAATTCTGTATATGTGGAAAGAAAGGGATGGAAATGACCTGCAGTATCAGCCTGTTCATTCTCTCTGTAAAGGCAAAATATTTCTCTTTCAAATGAGCCCATCAATCCTCTGCCATGCATCTCTCTTGAATTTCAGCATGACAGGGATCACTCGGGCTGTGAGAGTTGTCAGTCCTCATGATCTAAAGACTGTTTAAAAACATGGATAGCAGCCCCTCCACAAGGACCATCTGTCTACTTAACATTCAAATAACTTGTAATGAGGCTGCAGTTTTTATCTTTATGAATGATCCTTTTCTTTTCCAGTTTATCATTCATTCTTTCCAGATGCCTTGCTGATACCTTGATGGTTCACCTAGGCATTGTCTATTTTTAATTTCTTTGTCCTAATGTCCTAAGTTTCCTAATATTTCTTTTCTCCAGGATGCTTCAAAAAGGCAAGCTGATTTCTCCTTGTTTTCAGGCTAGTGAGGTTATGAAAAATGCACTTGGTACCTCTTTCATTACTGTGACTGTGGATCTTTTTATTAGTGGAAAATATTTTTTTAATTCCATAAAGTCTATTATTAAAAACATCTATTTATCCAAAACAGATAATTAATAAGTAACAATATCTTTACAGTTTTTATCTTTCTATGTACGAAAATGAAAACCTTTGGTAAACACAAAACTGTGTTTATGAGTCCTAGAGTCACTTTCCTCCTTCCTTGCTGGAACATTTACAAAAAACTGACATTCCAAGAATTCTTCTATTTCATCTTTCTCTCTCTAGTTCTCTATGGTGTATTTATTTATTTATTTTTATTTTGAAAAGAATACAATCAAACAAAACAAAACAGAGTAAAGTAAATCAAAACAAGGCAATGAACATGGTACATGACTTTTCAACAGGGTAAAAAGCAATTGGTAAGGCTACCATAATGCCTCTTGTTATCTGCAGTATACCTGCCCATACCATCAGGGATAAGTAAAATCAAACAAAATACAACAAACTAAAACAGTAGAAACAAAACAAAACATAACAAACAAAGCAAAACAATGTAAGCAATACAGAATTTCAAGATATTAGCAAAACAGCATTGGCTACTATCATAG
>RJWT010032370.1:0-14127 GCA_004365215.1 Cuniculus paca | reverse complement strand
GAATGAAATCAGAGTTGAATGGTTGTGTGGATGGCCTAGAACAGCAAGATTCTTTTTTCAGGTTTCTGATGGGTCACAGTTTTGGCTTCCAGAATTAAGGGAAACCTGTGGGGGTGGGGTGGGGAGGCTGAACATGACATCTCACTCCAGTGGGGAATTTTCCTGTAGCCGGCAGGCAGTTCTACGGGAAGGTGGCCATGGTGGCAAAGAAGGGCACATAGCTTCTTCGTGAATCACTCTGGTATTTTCTCCCTCTGCCATAGTCACTGTGATGGTGCCAGCCTTACCTGTGAAGCCTGCCAGCAGCCTGGAGGCTTGGTGGTGCCCCCCACAGAGGCCCCAGTTAGTGCTACCACCCCATATCTGGAAGACACCCCGGAGCTGCCCCTGCATGACTTCTACTGCAGCAAGCTGCTGGATCTGGTCTTCCTGCTGGATGGCTCCTCCAAGCTGTCGGAGGAGGACTTTGAGGTGCTGAAGGCCTTTGTGGTGAGCGTGATGGAGCGGCTGCACATCTCCCAGAAGCGGATCCGGGTGGCCGTGGTGGAGTACCACGACGGCTCCCACGCTTACCTTGAGCTCAAAGCCCGGAAGCGGCCCTCAGAGCTGCGGCGCATTGTCAGCCAGGTGAGGTACGTGGGCAGCCAGGAGGCCTCCACCAGCGAGGTCTTGAAGTACACGCTCTTCCAGATCTTTGGTAAAATCGAGCGCCCTGAAGCCTCCCGCATTGTGCTACTCCTGACTGCCAGTTCAGAGCCCAAACAGATGGCCCGGAATTTGGTCCGCAGTGTTCAGGGCCTGAAGAAGAAAAAGGTTATTCTGATGCCGGTGGGCATTGGGCCGTATGCCAACCTCCAGCAGATCCGCCTCATTGAGAAGCAGGCCCCTGAAAACAAGGCCTTCGTGCTTAGTGGTGTGGATGAGCTGGAGCAGCGGAGGGATGAAATTATTAACTACCTCTGTGAGCACGCGCCCGAAGCCCCCGCCCCGACTCAGCGCGCCAAGGCGGCACAGGTCACTGTGGGTCCAGGGCTCTCAGAGGTTTCGTCCCCAGGACCTGAGAAAAAGTCCATGGTTCTGGATGTGGTATTTGTCCTGGAGGGCTCGGACAAATTTGGAGAAGCCAATTTCAACAGGAGCAAGGAGTTCATGGCAGAGGTGATCCGGCGCATGGATGTGAGCCAGGATGGCATTCATGTCACGGTCCTGCAATACTCGTACATGGTGACCGTGGAGTACACCTTCCGTGAGGCCCAGTCCAAGGGAGACGTGCTGCAACATGTGCGAGAGATCCAATTCCGGGGTGGCAACCAGACCAACACCGGGCTGGCCCTGCAGTATGTGTCCGAGCACAGCTTCTCTGCGGGTCAGGGCGATCGGGAGCAGGCACCAAACCTGGTTTATATGGTCACAGGAAATCCTGCCTCTGATGAGATCAAGCGATTGCCTGGAGATATCCAGGTGGTGCCCATTGGAGTGGGCCCCAATGCCAATGAGCAGGAGCTGCAGAGGGTCAGCTGGCCCAGCACCCCCATCTTTATCCGGGACTTCGAGATGCTCCCCCGAGAGGCTCCTGACCTGGTGCTGCAGAGGTGCTGCTCGGGAAACACAGTGCAGCTCCCTACCCTCCGCCCTGCCCCAGGTACAACGGACCCACATGCAGGAGGGAGGGGTCAAGGCATCCCTGGTGCTGCCTGCGTCTAGCCGCAATGTGACCTTGGGTTCTAATCCCAGTTCTACTACTCTGTCGCTTGGCTAAGACCCTGTCCCAAAGCACCTGTGTTTTCTTACCTCCCAAGCAGAGAGCTACATCATGACTCTTTTTGGGAGAAGAATCTTTTATATATGCTTATAAGTTCAAAACTAATGTAATCCTATCGTTAAAATTTAAACAATACCAAAGGGTGAAAAGTGTAATGCTTACTTTATCACCCATCCGCATCCCCACATGCATTAGTGAGCCTTCCTGCTGCTTCCTTCTCAAAGGAGGAAAGGTTGCATTTGGCTCACAGTTTCGGGAGATTCAGTCTGCAGTCAGTAGGCCCAGAGACCTCATGGTGGAAGGGTGTTGCAAAGCAAAGTTGCTTACTTAGTGTTGGGCAGGAAGCAGAGCAGGGAAGAGTTCCAGAGAGGAAGGGGTGAAGGATCACAGCCATGCCTCTATGACCCATCCTGGCATGCCCATTAGCTCTCTGCTAGGCATTTCTTAATCCAATGAAGTTGACATATCAGGATGAATGCTCACACCATCATCCCTCTTTCTACCTTGAAGGTAATTTTGGTGACTGTTAGCTTCCTTTTGACTACACTGAGTGAGTGGACTTAATTATATGACTGACAGTCTTCGGGGCCAGGCCAGGAAGTCAGGTGACCCAGGCTCAGGAGGCAGATTGCTTTAGTTTGAATCTCATCTCTGCCACTTGCTAGCTGGATAATTTGGGGTAACTCCTTAACGTCTTCGTATCTCAGACTCCTCATCTGTAGGATGCAGGTAATGATAGTATTAAGCAAAATGCTTACTACTATTCTAGCATATGGCACACGCTCAAAAAGTTTTGTTACTTTTCCTGCCATTCTTGCTGTTTTCTTAATTGCTACTAGTGTCTAGTTATTTCCTAGTCTTGAACACCCTTATGTGATGTATCTAGGACCATCCCAGAATAACTAGCTTCCTTTCAATGTCTCTTGACCCTCACACTTAACAGTCTTCTTTTTTTTTAGCTTTTAATCAGAGCCATAGATTTTATTTAAATCCCTGTTATATAGTAATAGCATCACCTGCCCAATCTCAAAATGTGTTCAGGCAAGAGCTTGCTTCCACTCTGTGATCTTGACTGTGACCAAATATTAACATGGGTACTGCTACGCACATTTGTGTTTGGAATCTCTCATGATACCTTTACCTGCCCTGGAATACTTGAGAACGAACAAACTCAATTTCCAGGGAGATGTTGCTGCTGTTCCATTTCTTTTCGACGTCTTATTTTGCCGCTCCAGTGTTTCAGTCACTTCTGGAAGGGTGGCAGCTTCCTGCTACTGAGGGAGTGGATGTTTCCTACTTTTACCTGTAGGCACTTAAATTTCTTTTGGGTGGAGCTTTCCAATGCCTCCAAACCTGGGGTACTTATTCACTCAGGAACATTTCCCCCCTCCCTCCTCCCTGGCCCATGCACCATCTTGACAATGAAGACCTCTTTCCCTCGTGGTGCCATGTCACCAGTGGTGCCCTCGAGAGCCTCCTGAATTTGGTGTGCAGCCACTGGGAGTGGCGGCCAGCCAACTGCAGCACCTGTGTGCTCACCGTCCTGATCCTCTTTGCAGATTGCAGCCAACCACTGGATGTGGTCCTCCTCCTGGATGGCTCTTCCAGCATTCCGGCCTCTTACTTTGAGGAAATGAAGAGTTTTGCCAAGACTTTCATTTCAAAGGCCAACATAGGTGAGCAGGACACCCGGAGCAGCCGGCGAAGGAAAGGGTCCAGTTGGATCCAAGTGATTTCTATTTTCTCTTTCTTGTTAGGACCTCATCTCATGCAGGTGTCTGTGCTCCAGTATGGGAGCATCACCACCATTGATGTGCCATGGAACGTAGTCCAGCAGAAGGAGCATTTACTGAGTCTCGTGGACCTCATGCAGCAGGAGGGGGGCCCCAGCCAGATTGGTAATGTTGAAGACTCAGGCTGAATGTGGGACCTGAGTTCTAACCCTGATTCTTGGGACAAGGGACTGAGTGTCCTCACCAGTCACTTTGGTCCTTTGCCTGAGTTTCCTCTCCTGTAAAGTGATGGGCTGAGTGTTCCTTTGGGTCTCTTCCAGATCCCACTGTGTTTTCCTCTGAGTCTCTGACTCTTTCAGCTTTTGAATGACCTAAGGATCTGCCATGGGATGGATTGATCAGCTCCTTCAGAAGCCCCTGTTCTTGCACTCGGTACTCACTAGGTCTGTTGTCCTTTTTTCAGCGGATGCTTTGGCCTTTGCTGTGCGGTACATCACCTCTGAAGTCCATGGTGCTAGGCCTGCAGCCTCTAAGGTGGTGGTTATTCTAGTCATGGATGTCTCTGTGGATTCGGTGGATGCAGCAGCTCAGGCTGCCAGATCCAATCGTAAGTGTTCAGTGTGAAGTCCCAAGACTCCCTTAGAATACTAGCAGGAGAAAGTAGTGGGGCTTACTTTTAGTTTTTCATGCTGATTTTAAATACGTTCACATATGGCCTGGTTTCAATCACCAGTTAGTTGCCCAAACATTGTACAATTTGGAAACTAAACAATAAGAAATATATGTCTATACTTGTCCACATTCTGTAGATGATAACCCTAATTGCTTGGTGATTTTCCTCTGTGTCCAGGGAAATTGCACCTCCACACCTCTCCTTTTTAAAGTGGTGTCCTTGTGAGATAGGAGGGGATTGGCATGACTTTGAAGTAGCAACTGAGAGAAAGCAAGATGGCAGCTGCAACTTCTGGTGCTAAGAGGGGGAAAGTAAATCAGGCTGTCAATAAAATGAGCAAGTTGCTTCAGTCCTTGAGATAGGAAAGCTGACTGCATAGCAAACAGAGTAAAACTGGTACAAGCAATGATGGAAACAGATCTGACTGAGAACTGAACCATAACCCTTATTACACCTTCATAATAATGCATTTCCATAATAAAATGTCTACCCAGAGAAGGGATGTAACTCATTTCAAAGCCCATTTTGGGTTATGTGCAAACTCTGGCCTGTGCATTAACTAAACTCCAAGTTACCCAAAGATCCCTGGTCTTTTCAGAAAAGAAAAACCCATGAATAATTAATGATATTCCTTTAAGGCCCTAGAATAATGAAATGCATCCTTTGTTAGAGGCCTTGTGCAGAGCAGCCTACTTTTCTTTCTAGAAGATGCCTACAGTACAGACAGCTTTGATTTTTTTCTATAATAAAAATTCCAATTAAACTTTGAGCTATCAATTATGCTGTTGCCTCAGTTTTTAATTTCTATCATCACTGAAGCAAGGACCCACACTAGCCAGTGACCATCACACTGCATATCCCTCCATCACCATCATCCCCTTCCCAGCCCCCTTCATCTCACTCCTGGATGACAGAGACAGCTGTCTAACTGGAACCTTGACTTCCACTCCTGTCTCTTGTGGTTCATTGTCAGCACAGCAGCTGGAGTGACTCTTTACAAATCAAAGTTAGCCCTGTCACTCCTCCGTGCCAGTCTGCTTCCTTCAGAGGGCACAATAAGTCCTTATTGTGGCCTATAAGGCTACCCAGAATCTATGCCCCTTTCCTTGGTTGTGCCTGGCTCACCCAGCACTAGCCTCTTGGGGCATGCGTTTCTGCCCGTCCTGGGTCTTCACACTCACTGTCCTCTCTGCATGCAATGATGCTCCCTCAAATGACCTGTTGGCTTCTTTTGTCCTTATTTGATGTCTCTGTCCAGATGCCAACTTTTCACTGTATACTGCACTAACCATCATGTTTGAAACAATCGCTCCCTCCCTGGCCCTGGGAAATCCAATTCTCCTTATTCCTTTTTGTTTTTCCCAAATACCTAACCACATCTGAAATACTAATTTTATTAATTTTTTTGTGTTTCTTACCTTTCTTTCCCTAGTGTAAGCTGCAGGAGGACAGGGCACAGGGACTTTCTCTGCTTGGTTCACTGCTCTATCCCATTGCTTGGAATGGTGCCCAGCACCCAGTATGAGCTCCTTGACATTTGGATGACTGCCTCAGAGGATTGGTCTGTGTGCCCAGTTTGGGTACCA
The DNA here is from genome assembly GCA_004365215.1 of Cuniculus paca. Lineage (NCBI taxonomy): Eukaryota > Metazoa > Chordata > Mammalia > Rodentia > Cuniculidae > Cuniculus > Cuniculus paca. The sequence continues at coordinate 8,373 of RJWT010032370.1, read as the reverse complement.
GTCAGATCAGTCCATTGCAAACCCACCTGAGCACAGACTGTCTCTTGTTCCTTTGCTAACTCTAGGAGTGACAGTGTTCCCCATTGGAATTGGGGATCGGTATGACCCAGGCCAGCTGAGGATCTTGGCGGGCCCGGAGGCCAGCTCCAATGTGGTAAAGCTCCAACGCATGGAAGACCTCTCCACTGTTGTCAGCCTGGGCAATTCCTTCTTCCACAAAGTCTGCTCTGGTAAATCTTTTAATATCTTTTTACCCCCTCAAAAGTCCATAAAGCCAAAGCAAAACCTAAAATCATAAAACAAACCAAAAAAATTTATAAAAACCATGAATTCCATTCTAGAGAGTCCATGTTGCCCATACATAATGTTGGACCTTGAAGATTGTTATATAGACCAGGACTTTTAGGAAACTGCACATGGAAGGCGTATACTGCAAACCTCCAGATCTACCAGCAAGTCTTTGCTCACAGTCCTCCTTCCATTTGAACTATTTACTTCAGCAGAAAGGACTTGGACAAAAGAGTCAGAAGGCATAGCAAGCAACCCCAGTATCCCACAGGGCATGGTCCTATACTCACTGTTGACATGACCATAAGGAGTTTTAGAAATATGACAAGAGAATCTATCATCGCAGGACCATAGGTTAATTTGATTTTAGGTTAGAAACTTTAAAAAACACATGATTTCTTTTGGCCTGGTTTTATACAAAAGTGGTGACCAAAATATATGGCAAATATTTAAATTAAAAAATTTCTTACAGCAAAAGACACATTGCTATTAATCCCCTCTCAAAAATACTCCCCCTCACATCAAACACACTCATCTCATCATTTTGCTACTTTCTGAAGCTGTTCTGGAACACTTCTTTTGTGAGTGTTTTTATTTTATTTATTTATTTATTTTTTGCATCACTGGGGATTGAACTCATGACCTCATGCTTGCCAGGGAGGCGCTTAGGCCACTGAGCTAAATCCCCAGCCCTTGTGAGTGTTTTTATGAGGTGCAATGAAAGGCATGGTGAATGCTGCTGCTGTGTGCCATCCAACAAAAAGGCAGGCTTGCAAAAACATTACAGTGTGTCCTCACCCACCTTATTCACCAGATATGACACTGTCCAACATCTGACTCTTCATCAAACTCAAAATCGTCATGAAAGATAAATGGTTTTTTGAATTGATTTAGGACATCAAGGCAACCAGGATAGCACAACTAAAGACATGAAAAAGAACTTCTAGAATTGCTTCAGAAAGTGGCAAGAATGATGGAATGAGTATGTCCAAAGTGAGAGCGAGTTTTTGAGGAGGATGAATGGCAATGTAAATTTAAACGTTTGCCATATTTTTCAATCACACCTTAAATTTTCTTAACATAATTAGCTTAAGTCAAAACCTCCTTCAGAATTATTGCATTTCCTTCCTAGGGGTCACTATCCTGGTATAATCTTCAGGTTTTCAGGATCTTGCTTCATACATCTTCCTGAAAGTGACCTATGTATAAAAGGAGACCATAACTGTATGATTGTAAAAATGTATTCCCATAAGTTCACTGTTGTTGTCATCATAATTATTAGTTACCATTACCACAAATCATGTCTGAAGAATTATAGTGTGTTAACCTTAGGTCCCCTTGCCTCCATTGTGAAAGTCACTTTTTAGAGTTGAGGTAACTTCAAGGACTAGACCAGGTAGCCCAAACAGACATTAAGAATGGTGTAGAGTTTCTGAGTGATGGGAGGGAATTAAGGTCTCATTTGTGTCTCTTCCAGGGTTTGTTAGAATTTGCATGGATGAGCATGGGAATGAGAAGAGGGTAAGTTCCCCTTTGTTGATTTTGAAACACAGATCAGAAATGTATGTTTGAGGACCTCATTCCTTTTTTGGGAATAAGTTTTCCTCCTTTGTCTCAGGCCTGCTATTCCCTTTGTCCAGTTCTCCTGCTTACTGTCATTTTGTTTTGGGAAATCCACCTGTACCTTTTCTATTCTGCTTCCTGTCTCATGGACAGCCTTCTTGTCATTTAGGCTAGTGTCCAACTCTCATCTCTGTGTCTGTGGAGGTGATTGGTTGGGAGTAGATGAGCTTGGCACTGGAATGCCTCATCTTGTGCCCTCCTGAATCTGGTTTTTCTTCTGCAGCCTGGGGATGTCTGGACTTTGCCAGATCAGTGCCATACAGTGACCTGCCTTCCAGATGGCCAGACCTTGCTGCAGAGTCACCGGGTCAACTGTGACCAGGTGCCCAGGCCTCTATGCCCCAACAACCAGTCCCCTATTCGAGTGGAAGAGACTTGTGGCTGCCGCTGGACCTGCCCCTGTGAGTCCTTTGCTGTCCCTGTCTTGGCCATCAGAGTAGTTGAGCTGTGCAGAAAGCTAACGCAGAAGCCAACAGCCATCCTGGAAGTTCCCTTCCCTTCCTTAGCATGTGCACCCTCGCCCTTCACCCATGCTCCCATGTTCTCTGAACCTCTCAGGGATCACTGCTCTCTTCCTCTGTCTTTGGGAGATGCTTTCTCAGACAATGCATAGCCAAAAGGAAGAATCCGTGGTCAGTCAACCCTGGAATCTGTGTGTTTGAGATTATCAGGGAATGTATAGTAATGTGAGAGATGCCTCCAGAAAGCACTGCAGCTGCACCTATAGGTGTACCCCATAGGTATGGGGTGCAACAGGCATCATCAGGATGGCCTGGTGTAAGAGGAGGATGTAGTCAAGTCATCTAGGGTGGTGGGGATCCCCCTACGTCATGGTTGGAAAGAATGGCTGCTTGCGATGACTCTTACTCAGCAGTGGGTGGCTCATAACCAGTAGGCACAACTGTGGGAAGCATTTTATATCTCACTCTCTTTGGACTTTATTTAGTGGAACAGATTTCCTGCTGGCCTGGATGAAATCATTCCAGACCTCATGCCATTTCTCTTTACTCAGGAAATCAGCAAACAAAACTGATTACTAACTAAATGGCACTACCATGTAATAATCAAAACTTTGAACTTGATTAGAGTTAAAACACCTCCCCAGACCCAGTTAGGGCTGCTTCTCTCATGGCTGAGTAGGTGGAGACAGACACAGGACCAGATGGGCTCAGAAGGTTCTGAGGCTGTGAGCGCTCTGCACTCTGGCCTGGTGGGTGTTGACAGCAACCACTTTCTCTTGCCAGCTGTCTTTAAAATTTCTCAAGATTCCCTTGCTACCTTCCTTTGGGTTTCAAGATATAATCTCTGTACCTTGGCTGGCTGCTGCTCTTCTCCCAAGAAACCTCTGGCTCTTGGGCATTCAATCTCTGATAGATTCTTTGTCTTTTGGCATCAAAAGACTCACTCTTTGGCAGAAATTCTCTAGACAGGATCATTACTGATACATTCCTTTTGTAGGTTCTATATCTCGCACCCAGCATTCTATGCCTCTGTCACACCATTGAGACAAAACAAGCAACTATTTTGTTTCCACAGATAGCAGGGACTGTCCATCTTGCTGCCCAGCTACCTATGTTCAACAGATTTCTCGGACAGGTGTTGTCTCTGGTGTGGTGATCCCCGCAAGTGTGTGGAACACAGTCCTATCTCCTGGAGTGTCCTCCAGCAAGGCCTGCTCAGCTGATCTGGGCCTCTTTCTTGTCCCTTTTGGGGGATGCACAACACAGGAGCTGCTTCCTGCACACAAACCCTTTCTTAACCCCTGTCCATCAATACCCCTTTAACTCAAAGTCAGTGAAGGCCTTTAGGGGTAATAAAACTAGATGTTGAATATTTGCAAAAAAGTTTAACTTAAAAAATATTTAAAGTTTGAATACATTCACACTTAACATGTTGTATAAATACCACAAGGATTTCTAAACATGCCTTTACCCAGATCATTATATAATCACAGTATAATAATCAAAACTGGAAATGAACACAGGCAAAAATGCTACTATCTTACTCACATTTTATCAATTGTTCTAGTAATACCCTTTGTTTTTGGGTGCAGGAGTCAGTCCAGAATCACATATCCCCTTCCATTGTCATGTTTTCTTGATCGCCTTAATTTGGAACAGTATCTTAGCCTTTTCTTTTCATGCTGTTGATGCTTTTGAAGAATACTGGCCAGTAGTTTTGAAAATATCCTTCAACGTGGGTGAAATCCAGGTTATCATTTTTCTGAGAAATTCACAGGAAACTCGCTGTGCCGGCGCACAGGTTCCGCCCTCAGTTTGCCCATTGTTGGCGATGCCACGCGTGCGCACTGCGGTAGGCGGGGCTCTCCAGGCTTCTCCACTGTAAACTTAAGATTTTCCTCTTTGCATTTAGTTAATTATTTTGTGGAGAGGTACTTAAAAACTGCACCAATAGACCTTTACAAACAAGTTTGGCATCCACTGATGATTCTTCGTTGAAAGTTTTTTTTACTGTAGTGTTTACCAAACAGAAATTTTCAATTTCCATCATCCCCTGTATGTTGCTTGGTTGAAATTGTATTGAAAGAAAGAAATTTTCCTTCTTCATAATTAACTAATTAATTAATTCAATTAATTATTGTATTAGTATGGACACATGGATTCTTATTTTATCTATGTGGTATAATCAATTACTAGCATTAATTATTTTCTTGTGCATATGGCCCCAGACCTGGCTCCTGAGAGTCCTCATAGTTCAGCTCCTGTGTTCTTCTGACTTATTTTCATTGCTTCCTTTCTCAGTGAGAAGCTTGGCTGTCACCATTTACTCTAAGTTTGCTTATTCAGGAGTACACACAAACTAGTTTTAGAATTACTCATCCTTACCTAAATGAAAAACAAATCTACTAACTAGAGAACCCTGTTTGTGTGCAATTCTGTCTTTAAACTTAGGGAATTTTGTTTCCCAAAGTTACTCAGGTTAGTCCCCACCCCCACCCCACTCCTTCAGTGTAGTTATATTATTATCATTAGCTTAATTTGTTTTGTTTGTATTCCACTTGGGGCTCCCTTATCCCTTTCTTTGTCTATTTGTTTGTTTTTGGTACTTAAAGCATGGGTATGGTGTAAATGTCAGAACTTCTTAGGCATACTCAGAAGTGACTCTCACTGTCTTTTCCCTATCTTCTCTCCATTCCCATGCAGAACCTAGAAATTACTAATCCCATTCATGTCTGGTTTATCCCCCCTGCAATTCTTTCTTTAAAAATTGGCTCTGTCTTTACTCTCTTAAAAGCATATTCTGCAAACTGTTCCATGTGAATTCAAAGAACACTTTTTAGTACTTTATTTCATAGCACAGTTATTCACCTCTTCTGTGCATGTGAATTTAAGTTGTTTCCAATATTTTACAATTACAAACTATGCTTCAGAAGTAACCAAGAGTATATGAACTTTCCTATAGCGGCAGGTGTGTCTTCAAGGTCAATTCGGAGAGGGGAGATTTGGTGTTCAAAGGTAAATGTGTACGCAGTTTTGTTGGATGCTGCTAGATTCTCCTCCAAAAAGCCAGCCTTAGTTGTGCCAAACTGGAATTCCTCTCAGTTCTTCTTCTTTTTCTACTAGTAGCGTACAGGAGTATGTTTCCTCACAGCCTTACCAACAGATGGTGTTATTACCGTTTTTACTCTCTGTCAATTTCTTACTTCTCAGGTAGGAAATGGTATTTCAGTGTACCTGAGATTCATTTTTCTAATGATGAGTGATCTTTTCATATGTTTAAGTGCTGTCGTATATCTTTTTTGTGAACAATTTCATTTTTTCCAGTTTTAAAAACTGCAGTAGAATGTGTAGCAGGGAATCTACCCTCTGTAAATCCGAGTGTGTGGTACAGTATTGGTAGCTGTTGCACACCGCCGTACAAGCAAATCTCTGGAACCCTTTTGTCCTGCATAACTGTGACTCTGTACCATTGAGCAGATTTGTCACTGACAAAATAACCCAACACCTATGATTTAAAAAGGTTTGGTTTGGCTCATGGCTTTATTCCATGGTCTGCTGGCTCCAAGGCAGACGCAGGATGGCGGAGGGGCCTCATGGAGGAAAAGCTGCTGGACTCATGGCATCCAGGAGCGAGGGAAGAGAGGAGCCAAGGACAAGAATGCACTGTTCCTGGTCACCTCCCACAGTGACCACCTCCAACCACGTCCCACCTCCTAATAGCATATTCAGCTACTGAGCTCATTAACAGATGAAATCATGGATAATTGTGGTGCCACCATGTTCCAAACACCTTCTAAACATGTGAGAATTCTGGGGGACATTCTTATTTCAACCCTAACAACTATGGCATCTATATCCCATTTCTTTATCTCTTTGTCTATTGGTGCTCAAGTTGGTTGTTTTTATCTGTTGGCATTTTTTTTTTTTGAGACAGGGTCTCGCTATGTAGTACAGGCTGGCCTTGAACCCATTATGTAGCTCAGGCTGGCCTGGCATTCAAGCTTTTCCTCCTAGCTCAGCCTCCAAAGTGCTGGGATTACAGGTGTGTGACACCACGTCTGACTCTGTTAGCTATTATGAATAAAGCTGCAATGAACTTGGAAATGTAGGGTCTCTAAGTGAGATCCTGAATTGAATGCTTTTGGATGAATATGCAGAAGTGTAATTGCTGGATTATATGGCAGCACTATTTTTAATACTTTGAGAAGCTTCTCGCCAGTTTTTCATTGTGGCTACAAGGTTTTATATTCCCACCAACACTGCACAGTGGTTCTGGTTTCTTCACTTTCTCTCTGTCACTTGTTATTTCTATTTTATTTAAAAAAATGGCTACCCTAATATGTATGAAGTTATGCCTCATTGTGTTTCGTATTTGCATTTCCTTGATTAGTAACGTTGAATATTTTTCTACATACCAGTTGGCTCTTTCTGCATCTTCTTTGGAGAAATATCAATTTAAGTTTTTAAAAAAACTGTTTTAAAATCAGGTGAGTGTGTGTGTGTTTGCTGTTGAGTTGTAGGAATTCTTATATGTTTTGTGCACCAACTCCTTATCAAATACAGGTTTGTGTTGCATTCGCATGTGGGATATTCCCCCAAAGCCTCACATCCTCAGAGGCAGATCTCGTGGGAGGTGACTGGATTATGGGGCCACAGCTGACTTGCTGTTAGGAGGTAGAGAATGGTTAGAGGCAGGTCACGGAGGTGTGACCTCCCCGGTGCTTCCCTTACTGTCTGCTTCCTGGCTACCATGACACAAGAAGCTGTCTTTCATGCAGGGCCTTCTACAATGCCAGTCCTGCCTTGGAGCTGGCCAACTATGGACTGAAATATCTACAAGCCCAGATAAACCTCTCTTCCTAAATTGCAGGTGTTGTGTTTCAATGATAAGAAATATGAGGCAGTTTACTTCCTTCAGTCCCATAGGTTACCTTTCGTTCTGGTAATTGTTTGTTTTGCAGTGCAAAAGTCTCTTAGTTTTATGCAGTCCCATGTGCCTGATTTTTGCTTTTGTCATCTCTATGGTATCATGTCCAAGAGATCATCACCAATACCAAAGTTATGAAAATTTCTGCCTATGTTTTCTTTTAGAAGTTTTATAATTTCAAGTTTTATGTTTAAGTTTGATTTTGAGTTGATTTTGATATATGACATAAGGGTTTCATTTCATTCTTTGGCATGTGGATAGGTTGTTAATTTTATGGAAATACCACTGAGTTTTGTATGTTGATTTTGTATTCCTGCAAGTTTACTGAATTTTTTTTTATTACTTCTGTTTTGTTTTGTTTTTGTTTTTTGAGATGGGCTCCTTGTTTGTACTTCAGGCTGGCCTTGAGCCCACTGTGGAGCCCTAACTGGCCTCAAACTCTTAGCGATCCTTTCTGCCTCAGCCTTCTGAGTGCTGGGAGTGTGCCACCATTCCTGACTTTTTCCATTACTTCTAACAGAGAGAGAGAGAGAGATAGAGATAGAGATGATAGAGATAGAGATAGAGATAGAGAGAAGAGAGATCTTTAGAGTTTTTTACATCTAAGCTATGTCATCTGTTAACAGACATCATTTTACTGCATCTTTTATGGTTTAGATTGTTTTTCTTACCTCATAGTTTGAGCTAAGGGTTCCAGTACTATGTCGAATATATAGAAGTGTTGAGAATGGATATCTTTGCTTTCTTCCTGATCGTTAAAGAAAAGCTTTCAGTTTTTCACCATTAATTCATCGTAGATATGCTAGTTGCAGACATATCCCAAATAACCTATATTTTGTTGAGGTAATTCCCTTCTCTTTTTAGTTTGCCAAATATTTTAGTCTTGAAATGGTATTAAATTTTGACAAATGCCTTTTCTATATCTATTGAGATGATCGTGTGATTTTTCTTTTTTACTCCTTGTTCCTGTTAGTGTGGTGCAACACATTGATTGATTTTTGAATGTTGAACAAGTCCTACATCCCAGGGATAAATTCTTTCTGAACAGGATGTATGATCCTTTCATTGTGCAGG
>RJWT010032368.1:0-14146 GCA_004365215.1 Cuniculus paca | reverse complement strand
ATGGCTGATTCTCGGGAGTTTCTGACTTTTCCTTGTCTTCCTGGGTTCCGCACAATCTGCGTGGCTTACCAGGAAGGCTGGCTAGTTGGATCTATGATCGGCTCCTCCTGGTCCCAGCATGGCTGACTCTTGGGAGTTTCTGGCTTTTCCCTGTCTTCCTGGGTCCTGCACGATCTGCACAGCTTACCAGGAAGGCTGGCTAGTTGCGGTATTGCTTTTTACCCTGTTTAGAAGTCATATGTTCATTGTTTTGTAGTGATTGACTCTACTCTGTTTTGTTTTGTTTGGTTGTGTTTTTTTTTTTCAAAATAAAATTTAAAAAAAAAGAAATTAAGAAAGATGTACAACTATGTCAAACTATTTTAGGACAAAAAGTATCAGATTATCCAGGATATATTTTTAAAATTTTAGCAACAATAAAAAACAAATATGATATGTTAGTAACTGTTTAAGAGTAGTGTATGGAGCTTCATTACTGTTTTTTAACTTGCATATGTGTTTGAATTTTTCTCATAATAAAAAATGAAAAGAGTTCGACTATGGTCAAAAAAGGCTCCTTACCTTGGATTTGGACTTCCGGATAACTCCAGTTATTTTTGGTATAAGGAAATCACTATCGGCTTTCAAAATCACTTTTTTAAAAAAAAAGGCTGAAGTTTTGATTCCCAGGTGAATATTTGGCTATTGACTGTGGTCGATTTTCCAAAATTGGGAAGGTTTCTTCTGAAATCTTTCCTCCCCTAAGATTCATATCAATTGACATTTGCTGCACTAAGTCTGTTTGTTCATTTATTTAACAAATAACTATTAGGTAGCTCAATATGCTGGATCCTATGCAGGACACAGGAGATATTACGGAAGCAGTAAGGACAAGTTCTTAACTTTTCATGAGATGACAGTCTATGTGGAAGAGGCAAAATAATAATAATAATAATAAAGTGTGGTGCACAAAGCAAGCTATGATAGGGGAGCAGGAGGATATCATAGGAGACAGACTTAGTCAGATCTGGAAGGAGTGACTTGTGACTTGTGAAATGAGACCTGAAGAGCTGCCAGGAATGATCAAAGGTCAGGAAACCAAGAGTGGTCTACATATACAGCAGTGATGGTAAAACTTTTAGCAATCAAGTGCCAGAACTTATTTATCACAGAATGCCAGCACTGCAATTAAACTTGAATACTGAGATTTTAGTTTAGAAAAAACAATTCATGCATTAACTTCTTTTGTCTGTTGTTTGTTTGTTTGTTTGTTTGTTTGTTTTAAGACAGGTTCTCACTATGCAGTTCAGGCTGGCCTTGAGCTCACTTTGGAGCCCTGGTTGGCCTTGAACTCACAGTGTTCCTCCAGACCAAGTGCTGGGCTTACAGGCATGTGCCACCATGCCCAAATAACATCTTTCATTTTAAAAGAAAAACACAATAACAGAGCTTTCAAGGACACAAACAGCTTTTCACTGAAAGGTGAAAGTTTGCATTTGGCGTACTTTTGCACAACTAATGTGATCGTTGCTGTTATGTGCATGCTGATAATTTGTCAAACCTAGGCTGGGGCCACTTGGCTTGGCTTCTGGAAGACAGTGCTCAGCTTGCCTGCCGAGGCACCCATACCACAGGTTCACCACCACCAGTGTGGACAATAGCACGTGCAAAAAACCTGAACCAAACAACAGCATGGCATGTTCTCGGAACTTGTGATGGTTAATTCTATTTATCAGCATCACTGCATATGGAATCCGCAGGCATTTAATCAAAAACGATTGTGGATGTGTTTGGATCACCTGAGTTGACAGACTGAGTGAAACAGATTGTCCCCCCTAATATGGGTGAGCCTCCTCCGATCAAATGAAGAGCTGACTAATACTGAAGTGTTGATGAAGAGGACATTTTGCCTTTTAAGACTACTTGAGCTGGAACATCCATCTGCTGCTACCCTCAGATGGGACCTTACACCACTGGCCCCGCAGATCCCCTGACTGAAACACCACTGGCTCTCCCAGACCTCCAGCTTGCCAGTTACAGAACTTGGAATTTCTCAGTCTTGATAATGATGCAAGCCAATACCTTCAGTGTATATTTTAGACACTGAACATTTCATCTCATAGGAAATGAAAATCCATAATAGCATTTTAAACAAGACCTCAATGTAATCATATTTGGATTTAAGAAAGAACATGTTGTCTGTTGAATGAAGAGTAGATCAGAGAAGATAAGACAGGAGTCAAAGAAACCAACTAGGAGGTTGTTGAAATATCCTAGCCTGTAAGTTCTCTCCATAGCACCCTCAACAAGAGACTTAGAAGTTCCTTTACAGCCTTTATCCTTTCTTCCTTGTTCCAGATACTGTATATATTATGTCTAATCCTCACAATAACCATATAAGGTAACTATTATCCTTGTTTATCAATAAGGAAACTGTAATTCAGAAACATTGTTTATTTGCCCAGACCAGTGCAGGGTGGATCTTGAATTTCCACCCAAGTCTGTTCTGCTCCAGATCTCATGCTCTTTGCACTGTATCAGGCACTCCCTAAACAGTGTCTTGCACTGCTTGCTTTATAGGTGATCAATAAGTATGCATACAGTTGCATTGCAAGATGTCTGATTCCAATTTTACTAGACTACAGACATTTTCTGATGATGTGTGCTTGACTACAGAAAGGTGGGGAAATGTTATCTGCATTTCAGTTTGTTAAATTTTCAGAATGCTCTATATTAGGGCCATTTCAAGTCACACGGTGAATGCAGAGGTGCATTTTGAGACTTTGTCATGTAATGGGGTAAGTAGTCTCCTGACCTGACTACTGATACAAGGAAGAAGAAAGGAAGACAGACTCTGGAGCCAAATGAGAACTCAGGCCAGCTGAAAGCGTCAGCGCCAAGCTCTCATGCAGTTCAAGAGGAAACGTTAAAGGCTGGCATCACTCTGCACTGAAATCTATCATGTGCCTGAGCTGCAACTCCAGTAGTTATAAGAAACCAGAATCAGCAGAATTTTGCATCTTTAATAGAATGTATAAGCAACTAAAAGTTTCAGGGAAGCCTTCACTTCATTACCTCAGCAGTCAAATCCTGACCTTGTGGGTACTCTTTGTAATAAAATAAAAAAAAAAAACTTTTATGCTTTTTCACATAAGTGGGATTAACATTTTCCCTCCATAGCATGAACTCATAGTAGATGAATGCTTTAGTAGCTCACAAGTAGTATTTCAATGTCACATTTCTATAACGGTGTCCAAAACTAATTATGTTGTTTGAACACTAACAATGTCCAAAACTAACAGTGAACAAAACTAATTGCTGTCTGTATTGGAGGCAATTCTATTCACAGCAAGATAAATTGGATTTCTAAACTATGATTTCCATTGTGCTACCACTATGTATCATGAAAGTTATCCTGATGTGCACAGCAGTCAGTCTACTTACTAATACAGTGAGGTCCAGCTTTCTGCTGAATCCATCATCTCACTTTTCCCAAGGGAGAACAGAAGCACAACAAAAGGGTAGTTACAGACCACTGTATAATGAAAGAGGTAATATACCCTACTCTAAATACCAGTATGAACATTCAAGACTAGAAGAAAATAATCCATTCTATCAAAAGATTAAATGTCACTGTGTATTATCCAATTTATTACTGTGGACTTTTATGTGTATGAGTCCTCTTTTATTTTTTCCTTTTAAAGAAAAATGTATAACTATCTTCAAATATAAACCACCATCAGTAAAGACAATCCTATCCTCTAGTTTGTGAATTTGGATTCTGCTAATTTTTTTTTTTTTTTTTTTTTTTTTTTTTCGGCACCAGGGATCAAACTCATGACCTCGCACTTGCCAGTCAGGTGCTTAGGCCACTGAGCTAGATCCCTGGCCCTTGTCTTTTTGAGACAGGGTCTCACTATGCCATTCAGGCTGGCCTTGTGCTCACTTTGTAGCCCAGGCTGGTCTCGAACTCGCAACAATCCTCCTGTCTCAGCCTCCCAAGTGCTGGGATTACAGGCTTGTGCCACCAGGCCCAGCGATTCTGCTAATCTTTACTTTGAATAAATTGGAGAGTATCTTCATGTCATTCTAGAATTGATGTAGAAAAAGATTTGCTAAGTAAACAGAGTAAAAATATTTTAGAAAACAAGATAAAAAGCTTGAATGTTCATGCTATTGTAGTTAAAAGGTAAACTCAAGGCAATAAAACCTAAGGAAGGGCCAGTCCACTTGGGGAGGAATCCTGCCCCACCACTGCTGTGATCTTCATCAAATTCCTTACTTACACTGTACTTCAATTTTCTTATCTATAAAATGGGAACAGAATGCTTTAGACTTACACCAGGGTTTTCATAAAAGAGTCAGCATGCACTTAGAAAAGCTCCTGGAACACAATAAACACTCACTTTTGAACAAATAAGTGATAGATTGAACACACTTCTAGCTGACTTTGTCACTCTAGCAGACATCCTCAAAATCTCAATGTTGTGTTGCCACATTTACTTAATGAAGTAACTTTGAAGGTTAAAAAAAATACATTTCTTTAAAAAAATAATAGTGCTTTTCTCCACAGTTATATTATATTGGTGGTATTTTTCTGTTTAAAGTAAACCTAGGCTGTCTATTGTCACCTGGCCCTCTTTGTGTCCAGCCAAATCCTTATAGGAGCTTGGAAAATATCACCAGCAGTCACTTTCCCTACTGTGAGGGAAATAAATTTCCTTTGTTTTGGGCATGGGTCACCTGTGCATATTGGAAATCACAATGCTAGAATATTCATGAAGTACCAAAGCAAAAGGAGACACGAGACCCTAGTCTGTTTCAAAAAGAAGTAAAATGGAAGAAAAAATTTAAATAACATTCCCCAGTACACTCGAACTAGAAGACTTTCAGAATTACACAAAACAAGGTTTTCCCAAGTAGCAGGTCAAAGGAGTTGTGTCCATATTTTGTGTCAGTGCAAAACTACCAAATGGTTTGTTTTAAAATTTATATTTTTATCTTTAAACTGATGTTTTTGGATCCAAGAAGTGTGCAGTTACTCCCTAGCAAATATAAACTGTGCAGTAAATACTTATTGACACACATATCCTTGAAACAGCACATAGTACTGTTCTGGGATCAAAAAAAAATCGGATAACATCAAGATTAGTAAAGGCATGAAGAATGAACTGGAAAAGTCTTGTGCAGGACAATTTGATATTATTTATCCAGATTTAAAAGTAAATACTCTTTCATCCAGCAGTGGCATTTCTAAGAATCCATCTGATGAAAATACACATATATTAGGTCAAGCTTTATATAAAATGTTTATTGTAAAAATGTAAAATTGGAAACAATTTAAATGCCCCTAGTTAAAGAAATAGCTAAAGTAAAACACACTTTTTAAAACATTTTCAGCTACAAATGGAAACTGTGCTGTAAACAAGCAGAGGTCATTTTCAACCTTGTAACAGTAGCCCGGAGAAACCATTCCCGTCTTGGTTCAGAGGCTCCACGCTGTCAAGACTGAGGGTCTTCTCACCCTTATGCTCTTCCACCCTCCCATGTCTACTGGATTACTGTTCTCAGCTCTCCAGTCCCTTTCTCTGCAGTTTGATCTTCAAATGTGCTAGGATAGGCTGGTGTTGGACTTGGCCTTGCAACCAACTCAATGTGAATAAAAGTAACTGTGTGTGTGCCGATCTAAGGGAGGCTCTATGGAGGCATCACTTGTTTCTACCCACTGTCTTACATTCTTGTGACCCACCATACAAAGAATTCCTAAGGGAACCACTGACTCAAAAAAAAGGAAGAAATACCAAGCCAAACCAAACTCACAGCTTGAAGCCAAGCCCAGTCAACTTGGGGTAAACCCAACAGAGCCAGAGCTAATTTGAGAGCCAGAAAATGATTATCTACTATGAGAAGCCACTGAGCTCTCAAAGCTGTTTGTTAGACAGTAAAGTTGACTGTTAAATTTTGCATGTCGATTTTCCATCCTTAGGCCTGTTGCCCTGTGTTCTCGTGAAATCACAACTGTACAGACAGGAATTTGGGGATGTGGGAAGGGCAGACAAAAAGCTTTCACTGTTTTTTGCTTTTTGATCAAACAATGATATTCCCCCAGAAGCCTCTCTCTCACAAAACATCAAAGATCTCATTCAGAAAAGAGTAGCAAATTGCAAAACAATATATATATATATTAGTGTTGCTAAGTTTTTAAAAACAAGAACCACACCCGTGCATGATGGTGCACACCTGTAATCCCAGCACTCGGGAGGCTGATACAGGAGGATTGTTGCAAGTTCAAGACCAGCCTGGGCTACAAAGTGAGCTCAAGGCTAGCCTCAATGGCATAGCAAGACCCTGTCTCAAAAAGACAAGGGCCAGGGATCTAGCTCGGTGGCCTAAGCTTCTGCCTGGCAAGCACGAGATCATGAGTTCGATCTCCGGTGCTGCAAAAAAATAAATAAATAAATAAATAAATAAATAAGCACGAGTCTATATGGTGCATACATATGGATGTCAATGTCTAGAAAAAGGTCAGGAAGAACACATCAAACTGGAGTGGTGCATGCCTGTAAGCCTGACCCTCAGAAAGCTGAGGCATGAGGATCACTGCAAATTTGAAGCCAACCAGGATACATGGTGAGTTCTAGGCCAGCTTGGACTACATAACTAGGCCCTGTCTCAAAAAAAATAAAAAAGGAAAGAAGTAGAAACAGAGAAAGAGAGAGACAGAGAGAACAACACATGCATAGTCAACACTGCTAATGAATAAGTAGGATAAGTGAGGGTGTGTTTAAAATAACTTTATCTATTCACTATATATGTATTTAGCTGCTATATTGTTTGAATTTTTAAAAACAGGATGAATGTCTTTAAAAATTTACTTTATTTAAAAATTAAAGACTATGTAAGTAGAGAACTGAAAGAAAACATGAGACATAAGAAGATCTCTCTAGGAAAAATAGGGAGCCAATGGCAGGAAAATAGCATGGCAGAGGCAATATAGTGCAAGAGGGCCTCAAGGAACCAATAAAAAGAAACAGAGACATAGTGGATCAGGAGATAGGATCCATCAATATGCTCTATGCAAGAAACACATTTAGCTAGAAAGAAAATTCATAGTCTGAAAGTCAAAGGAGAGAGAACAATGTCTTATGACACAGGGAGCCAGAAAAAAAAAATAGGGGTAGCCTGCCCATTAATTCCAGAATGGATAAGAAGGACATGGCATTTTATGTGGTGGAAACCTACTCTGCTATAAAGGAAGATAACCTCAAGGCTCTTACAGGTAGATAGAGGCAACTGGTAATAGTGCTCATGGATGTAATGGATCAGAGTCACAAGGGTGAATTTTGTGTTGTCTCCACAGCATAGCAAACTAAAGGTGTTAGTGGGATCCAAAATGCACAATACATATTGGGAAAGTCAAAGGGGAGGAATTATCTAAAAAGGGAAGGAAATGACTATTAATCTATTATCATGATTTGAAATTCAGATTGTATTCATTGTTCTGATTAGTTTCATTTTATTCTGATTTGTTTGATTTGATTATACTTGATGGCATGGACAGCTATCTTAAAGATAACAAAATATATAATTGCAGCCATCAAGGATGTCCAATTATCTTGTTTAGGAACCTGTATGGCTTTCATTGTTTGTTTTGATTGATTTTACTCTGTTCTGTGTGGTTTGATTGTAATATGTCTGAAGGTGTAGGCAACTATTCTAAAGATAACAACTATTATGGTAGCCAATGCTGTTTTGCTAGTATCTTGAAATTCTGTATTGCTTACATTGTTCTGCTTTGTTTGTTTTGTTATATTTTGTTTTGTTTTGTTTTGTTTTGTTTCTACTGTTTTAGTTTGTTGTATTTTGTTTGATTTTACTCATCCCTGATGGTATGGGCAGGTATATTGTAGATAACAAGAGGCATTATGGTAGCCTTATTGATTGCTTTTTACCCTGTTTAAAAGTCATGTACCATGTTCATGGCTTCGTTTTGATCGACTTTACTCTGTTTTGTTTTGTTTGGTTGTACTTTACCCTGTTTTGTTTTGTTTGGTTGTATTATTTTCAAAATAAAAAAAAAACACTAAGAAGATCTATCTTTTTTTTCAATTCAAGGGATAAACACATTTTATCCATTTAATCCAATTCAATAAAATACACTTAACCCAATCCACTTCTGGCTCTGAAGAAAGCAAAATTACTCAGACTAGATGTTTCATTCCTCCCTTGCCGTATTTTTAAAGTGGAAACCCTGCTTAAGGTCTTTTGTTTCCTGTTTACTTTCTTGTTACTGACAGTTTGGTTAAGAAAGTTTGGCTGTCCATCAATTCCAGTATGACTTCACCTTTTGTAAGTGGACCACTTAGAAACCAGTTTATTAACTATTTGAATTTTTTTTTCAAAATGAATTATCTTATTTTCACCCTTATTTTCACCTATGGGAACCTGGGCACTTTTACTGAAATTCAATCTACATAAATATAGCCACTCATTTTAGAGGTCATTGAATAATATCAAAAGCATTGTAAAGTCCAAACATGAAGTCATTAAAAAGTCTATATTCTGTTCAAAAAAATAAAAATAGTTTTCATAAACATTCTTTCTATGTTTAAGCACTGTTTTGTGTAAAAAAAAAATTCTGAATGAACTAAATGAGAGAGTAGGATACTTGTTTCTTTCATAAAAGCTCCTATAAAAATGTTGATGGAAACTTCATTTAATAAAAAAAAACATGGATCTGAAACAATAAAATATTTTTCAGTGGGGATGGTGGTGCACACAAAGGCTGAAGCAGGAGGATCACCATCAGCTCAAGGCCAGCCTGGGCTACATAGTGAGTTCAAGGACAGCCTGGACTACATAGTGAGACCGTGTGTTAAAAAAAAAATGAAATGTAAAATAAACAAATTTCAATGCCACTTATTAATGCTGTACTAGGAAGGAACCTGGGAGCTAAGGTCCAAAAAGAGGAGCAAGTTGCATTTCCTTCCTTCAAAGAGTTTATAATTTGATGAGAGATACAGAAGTACAAATAGATGAACGTAATAACATGAGAAACCAGCCTTAAGTGGGTGCAAACATAAGGAGAAAGGGAAATTGTGTTTACTAGAGCGCCTCTCAGGAGTTCGAAGGAATACTTGGCTAAGCTGCTTTGAGGACAGTAATGGGGTTTGGGGAGGAGGTGGTGAGCACCAGAGAGCACACTTGAGAAAGCAGCACAGGTGTTTGTTTAGCCACCTCCTAACCCCAGCCCAAGGCTCGGTTTGCCGAGTGCTGTGTGCAGAGGGAGCCGCTCCCCCTGGTGGTTCTGCTCTTCACTTACCTTTCTGCAGATCTCAAAAGGAGAGATTGACATTATGTTTCAAAATTTTTGAACCACCAGAAGCGCTTTTATTTTCAGAATTGCTGCAAAGAAACAGGAGACTGGGTGACTTTCTTCCTAGTATCAGAAATGTACTGAGGACTACATTGCGTAGACCAAATGCTGTTTTTAAAGCATGAAATTAAATCTGTGTACTTCTATTGTGTGGTCTCACCCCTGAGGAGCTGGCACTGCTCCCTTGAGCTCCAGACCTCTGTCCATCACCCCCAGAGTTAATCTCCTCACCTTCCTCCAGCAAGCCTGCTTCCTTATCTCAGGCCACTAACACCATCGAGTCCTTTACCCACTCTGAAATCATGGGAGCCATCCTCCATCCCTCTCTCAGGCACCCCTCTCTACTGTTAATCACTTCTACCAGCTAAGCATCTTTCCAATAAAATTCTCTAAACTCTATCCTCTGTGTCACTGCCTCAGATCTTTATCATTGCTCCCTCCTCTCCCCATAGCTTTCTGTGTGATGTCTCTGTTTCAGGCTCATCAGCTTCTAGCTGGTCATCTTTCATCTTTTAAGGCTGAATGATCTTTCTAAAATAGTCATTTGATTATGTTATATTAAAATCATCTGTCAACATGAAGCTCAAACTCTAACGTGGTGTAAAAAGTGTGTAATAAACTGTTCCTGCCAGCCCGAAGCATCTCATCTGCAAATGCATTCCCCACACAAATCCTACACTACAGTCACTGCAATGGCCCAGGATTTGAAGGCAGATTTATTTGCATCGATGGGCACTGATTGGGATCATTCCCAGAATATCAAGCCCTGATCTCTGGTGATCTAGGACTTTTATGGGATAAGCAAGCAGAAGTACAGAGGTAAAATGGCTTGTAATCAGGATTGGTTTGTACAATGTGCATCATAGTGACCAGCTACACATCACAGTGGCCAGCTGTTTCCAAGAGACAGGAGCAACCGATCTGGAACAGGAACTGTTACCTGGGCAAATAACAAACTGAAGTATACTGGCAGGGAGGGGGGTCATTTTCTGCTGCATCACACTGAACAACTCACACACACCATGCACACCCCCTGCGCCAGACACTGCAGTCAGCCCTGGTCATACACTAGTGAACAGGAAGGCATGCCCCTGCCCTCCTGGGCTCAGTCTCTTTGCAGGTCCTTGAAAGGAACACACTTCTCTGCCTCTGTCCCTTCACACATGCTGCCTAAGCCACACAGCCTGTCTAGTCCTTGTGGTTAACCTCAAGCCAATTTCTGGGCTTTTCTGAGCCTCAGTTCTTTGTGTGTAACAGAAGTGGGCAGCCCCAGTGATTTCTTAGGATTTTTTTTTTCTTTTACAAGTAACAAACCTAGAGAACAACTTCAAATTTCAAAATTAAACAAAAAATAGTCCTCAGAATTGTTCTAACAAGTAAGGATGTTTATGCTGCTATAAGCAGCACTGTAAATAAACATCGAAATATCCAAGTTTTCTTGTAGTTTTCTTTGTAAATTAAAAAGTATCTGTAAATTAAATATGCATCTCTTGTCTTATTAGCTATGTGATGCTATTTTTTCATCAAGTCGTTATACAAGCACATTACTTGAATTCCAAGGGAAAGAAAGTGATCTCCCCTGTGAAAGACTATTGTGTTTGTTTGTATGTTTGTTTGTTTTTACATCTAAAAGGAAAATGGGGCTTTTGACAGTGGGGGGAATCCCAAATCCAAATGTACACCACAGAATTAGAAATAAATCTCCTGAAACAGGATCAATGTCAACCCTATCTTCAGCCAAAACTAAAACTAGTTTTGATGTACTTTTAACCTAGGCTCATAAATTAACTTTCAGAGAAAGATCTTGATTTTGAAGTGGAACAAAACTATGAAAGTCACATATCATTAACCAGATTATGAACAGTCTTTATTTTAATTCTTTTACTGGACTTTTTAAGGGAAAAATGTTCATACTACAGTGCATTTAAGTGTGTTTTCTTATTGTCCTGGAGTTGGTTTTCTGGTTTTGACATTGCACTACGGTGATGTATGACTTAAATAGATGAGACAAATTGGGTACAGCATACATGTATCACATTGGACAATACAGTTCTTGCAACTTCCTCTGAGTATATTTTTTTCAAAATAAAAAGTCAGGGTCTACCTCATGAATTAATAAATGTAGTCAGTAGATGCCAGCAGCAGCCACCATCCCAAGGACAGAGACAGCCACCCATCAGTGCCTCCTGATGGATGCAGATAGCACCATCCCTGAAGGAGTCTTGCCAGAGGCGAACATGATCTGACCATGCCTCCATCCAACTACTGATGCATAGAAATACTTACAAGGTGCTACAATAGTGGAAAAGTGGTACATTCACTCAAACCCATAGAATGTACAACAGCAAAAGTGAACCCCAGAGTCACTATGGCTTTAGGTAATAATATGCCAGCGTAGGTTAAGCAATCATTTCAAATCTACTGCTCTGGTAAAAGACATTGATATGGGAGAGGTTGTGTTTGTGTGGGGGTAGTGAGTTTATGATAGTGGGAAATCTGTATATTTTCCTCTTAATTTTGCTGTGAACCTAAAACTGCTCTAAAAGTTCCTTTTAAAAGGTTTGATAGCCGGGTGTGGTGGTCCACACTTGTAATCCCAGCACTTAGGAGGCTGAGGCAGGAGGATCATTGTGAGTTCGAGACCAGTCTGCACTACAAAGTGAGCTCAGGGCCAACTTGAACTGCATAGTGAAACCCTTTCTCAAAAAAAAAAAAAAAATATGATAGTTAACTGATTGTGTCAGCCTGAGTAAGAAATACTCAACTAAATTGGATCAGCACAGTTCTGGGTGTGGCGGAGGGGATTTATTGAACACAAAAGACCAACTCTGAATAGGCTTGTCGCCTGAATGGTATAAAAGGGCAATAAGAAAGGAAGGTTCAATTTCTGTTTCTTCCAAGAAGCTCCAGTCTGCCTTCACCTTGGAGGTCATCTCCTGGCTTCCAGTGTAGACCTTCGGCCTCATGATACGGACTCGCACAGGACACTACATGAGCTCCAGGCCTTCAACTGAATTCTTCAGATCTCCAGCACACAGACATCCCTTTTGCACTCTTCCACACCTGACTCTATGGGGGCCATTGTAAGTCAACATTGTAAATTCTTATATATTTGTATATCCTGCATTAAATCTGTTCTCTGGTAAGCACTGACTGATACAAAAGGTAAAAATAAGTCATAATTATCAGCATGTCCTATGTATACAAAATACTTTATTGAAGTATATTAATAGAATCTTTCTAATAATCAAATTGTTTTTGTATGAAGGGTGTAGTCTCTGAGTAATTGTAATCAGACACGGTAATGAACCAAGGCATTAGTCATAAAGAAGGACTAAGTCACCATGAGGAAGAGAATAAAAGGAAGTTGGAGAAATAAACATTGGTTTAAATGTGCCCTCCTTTTCAAGTGAGACCCATAGCTCTTCATTTGGAATATTAAATAGTGCTTAGCAAAGCTAAATACTAGATCAATTTCAGTCATCAGCTTGAGTGGTTCCATATGCAGAAGTGAGGAATGCCCAGCCAGAAAAACCCTCTGCTCTGTTAACCCGAGATATGGTTGAGTAGAAACTTCGATTGCTGCTCTTGTTAAGTGTTTATTACCTGGACAAATTACCACTTCCACCTAACTTTCCTACAGTTTTTCTTAGCTAGAAACAAAGTGTTTTGAGGGAAGTGCTGACTATATTTTCATTGTAGAAGTCCAGATATAGTAAGTGTGTTTTCTCCTTTGGGAATTTTTCAGCAAAACCTCTTTGTTATCTATCTCTTTCAAAAATACTTGTCTTTTTTATGTTCAATATCTTTGGGGAATTTGATAGTAGAGTTCAAAGTTTAATAAGTGTAGTTCTCAGAAAATAGCTGAGATTCCTTAAGCACATCAGCCTTCCCAAAAATAGGCTACATTGGGGTGATTACCCTAATCCCTTAAGGGGGCTGCTAGACTGTAAAGTAGAACTGAAGATCTTTTGGGATGACAGCAAGAGAAAAGGAAGTGACTCCATGGCTGAGGAATTGCTATGTAAATACATATGAAAGTCATTGATTCACATACAAACCTAGATATCAGCCTCTACATTCCTCCACCATTTCTACAGTAACCTCCCGTCAGCAGATTTTTCCTTGCATCAGCTCCTACACGGGATGCTCTGCCTCAAGAATGACTCATTCACTACCAGTCACAGTGTAGCGCCCATTACCTCAACATAAGCATCAGCAGACAAATGCTGGGGCACCCATACTACCCCTAACCATGGTTCCCTGAATCTATCAGATTTTGCTGTTTGCTATTTCACACCAACCATTAATGAAATATTAAGTACCCTGTTCTGAAAACACCATTAGCCACCAACTTAAATGCATTCATGCAAAATAAATATTTATTGATCATCTACAACATGCCATATACTCTTTTGAGCTTAGGGTTTGATTATATTGGTCAGGGTTAAACTGCAAAATAAGTAAAACTATACAAGTCCAAGTTGAGAGTGAATTAAAACAGAATTTAGATGTTCTAAAAATTTGTCAGAAAGACCAAAGGAACCTCTAGACTGACTAAAGCAGCCATAGGAATATAAGGAGTATGCTACCCAAATTCCTCGTGTAGAAAGACCCTGCTCTGAGAATGGTAGTCAGCTGACAGCCTTCAGTAGCCCCACTCAGGATCCACTACAACAACCTCACAAGTCACCACACTCTCTATGCTGCTTCCACACCAGGGACTAAGTCTAGAGACTTTCCAGAGCCACGCTGTTCCTGCGTGGGTTCCTCTAATGTGTGATCTTTACT
>RJWT010032367.1:0-14165 GCA_004365215.1 Cuniculus paca | reverse complement strand
TTGCCTGGGATAATGAAGAAAGCAGAGATGCATTACAGTAAATGAGTGAGTTCCTAGCCAATGGTAAAGCGCAGATGGACTGATAGTGGTCACTTAGAAAGTCTGAAGCACTGTTTCATTTTGTGGAACGGTTTAAAGAAAAAACAAGTCTGAGTGTGGTGGTGCATTCCTATAATCCCAGTGCTCAGAGGGCTGAGGCAGGAGAATTGCTACAAATTCGAGGCCAGCCTGGCTACGTAATGAGTTCCAGGCCAGCCTGAACTAAATAGCAAGACCCTGCCTCAAAAAAAATAAAGTGAACTATCAGCTTTTGATTTTTGCCAAAATGTTAAGGTACACTAAAAAAAATTACAAAAATAAAACAAAAGAGAAAAACATTATCATTTATTATCACTCTGCTTTTTTAAAACAATGCCATCATAGCAACATAAAGAGTAGGACTAGTACTCAGAATAGATGACACCAAAAAATTGGAAATATTCTCAGAATAAAGGATGGTCCTTTAAATAAATTTAGCTTTATGAAAAATTTATTATAATATTTGTTTTCTCCACTGACCACAGATAGAAAATTTTCCATTATGGCCTGGATTCTGGGGATAACGATTCCTAGACTTTTGGCGTAAAAAGACTAAGTCTGCCTTTGTATTAAGGCATAATTAGTATACAAAAAAGTTCACAAATCTTAAGTGTGTATGACTTGATGAATTTTTATTTGTAACACACCTGTATCATCATTATTTGTGTAACCATTATCATGACAGAGGATTTTCATACCTCAGAAATTTCTTTCATACCTCTTAACAGTTGATAACATCCCTTGTGAGCAAGTATTTTTTAACATCAGAAACTAGGTAGAATCTGTATTCTTAAGAGCCATTAATTAAGCAAATACAAAGTGTGAGGAGCCACAGTGATTTAACACTTTAAGATTTTATATTTAGTTAATTGCACAAGCCGCTTCAGCAGTTTTAAAAAAATGTCACAGATTAGACATTATCCGTCTGTCTATAGAAAATGCTCTAATACCCACTTTTCCTTCCATCAGAGATTCACAGCCCTGGGCTAAGAATCATTAGAACAGAGCCTGGGCCAAGTAGACAAGGCAAGGGAGTAGGAGGGGCTTGCTGGTCATACCACCATAGAGTCTCTTCCTTTCCTTTTCTGAAAATAGATGATAGTATCAGCTTTACACACACCCGAATATTTAAAAACTAAAATTCTATGAGTAAGTCTTTGGGTCTAGTGGTGAGCAAGTTTATAGGATTCATTTTAGTCACTATATAAGGCTACTGTAAGGTCCATCATGATTCTTAGTATTTTTTTGTTTATTGTAGTCTCCATGGATGTAGACAGAAAAGAGAATTGTGAGATGTACGTTAATCAGGTGCATGGAGAAAGGGCCACCTAAGATCAAAGTGAGACCGTATTTAGCATTCACTGTGCGCAAAGTGAGGAGAGTGTATGTTTTGCTGTGATCAGGGCAGAACTACTTTTCTAATCTGCGTTGTGGGTTACAAATGAAGAGCTAGTTGGTTGTCTAGGATGGATCATTTTCATTTGTCTTGTAGTAAATTGAGGTGAAGTATTCCCCAGATGCCACATGAGAATTCACTTTCAAAACCAAAAACTTTTCTATTCATTTGGTACTATAAGAAGTCATGCTGGTTTGAGTCTTCATTTCTTTTGTATAAAAAAGTCACTGAATACCACCACCCCATCAGTGTTTGAAGCTAGTGTCTGCATTACCTTGAATTAATTGCTAACATTATAATGGGAGACAGGAGGTGGCTAAGAATAAACAAATTTTCCACTCCAAAGACTGGTAAAATTCACATTTCATTAGAGCAATCACATGGGCTTTGTAGCTCATCACCTCCATATTACAGTGCTCTCTCTAGTACTGCAGCGTAGTTAGATCTGCATGTACTTGGAACAGTTTCTGGATTGAATATACTCCATAGGAAAATATTCCCTAGGTCAGAACTGCTGTTGGTATTTAAATTGCTCTGTTTTCTTCCTTACTGCTTATCCCTTGTCAGGTGGGTATAGGTACTTTAACTGGATTGTTGCAGACCTGGTCAGCAAGTCCAGGGACTAGGAGTTTAATGTTTGCTTTAGTGATATTAATGATAGTGTTTCTCATTATACTAATGTTTTCCCTGGTGCAGATGGATGGTTGAAAGTGATTTAAAACATAACTTGATAATATTAGAGAGGGGGTAGGAAGGGATCATGTGTAACTGAAAGAGGAGCTCATCTGAAAGTAGGCCATTATTCATTAAGGTTGTCATGGCAATACTGTGTACTACCATATTGGTTCAAAGTCCTTGACCCCTCCCCCCCCCAAAAAAACAGGGCAAGCCCTTCCCAATGACAAGGCAGAGTGGGGAGATTAGGACTCTGTGGTCCCCAGTATCCCCTAGGGAACCTCAAGTCTCACTCAGCCTTGCTGTATCAGTCTATATTTTAACAATACCCTGGGGCGACTCTTCAGCCTGATTTCTGAGAATCCCTCATCTATGAAATTTCTTGCCCATGTTTCCACATAGCTACCCTTTGAAGCTTGGTAATTTGGTTTGTTTAGTAACTTTTATATTGTATGCTTTCATATTTCAGGGGATGTCAGGCACCCAGAGCAGGTATAGGAGAGGCAATGTTTTGAGAATATGAATTAAATTGTTACAGAATTTAATCTGTGGGATAAAACTGCTTTCAATGCCTAAGGATGCTGGCTAATTGAGAGCTGTTGAAGAATTAGTTAATTAATACTTTGAATCTTTAATATGAAAGGTGTCCTATAGAATTAGAAATTAACATTGATTGTTTGGTTTTTAATTGCCTGTTTTGTTGCCATCTATTTTATTTTTGTTTTAAAACATTCATTTATTTGACTGTTACTGTTTTTACTGTCTAAATGCTAACCTCCAGGTGAATAGGTCTGAAATTGGCTTGTCTTGGAGCATCTTTAAAACACTGATATTTTACCAGAAAAAGTACTTTATTAAAAGCTAGAATATTTGATCAAATATCTCAGCAGAAAGATCCACTACCATATTTTCTCTCACCCCAGAAAATCTAGCACTGCATGGCAATTCTTCATATTATCCATTACTGTATAATTTCAAAGTATTTATGCTCGTACCAACTACAAGAGATAGATACAAACAAATATTGACATCCTTCAATGCTGACTACTGAGTAAAGATGGCCATTATATGGTATCGGTCTTTTAACACTTTAGTGATCTTTTCTCATAAGAGAGGGTAGAACACAATGACATTTCTGCAAACAAAAAAATGTATTTGAGAATGTTTTGTTTTTCCTTTGAAGCCAACACAGATGGGAAAGTATGTATGAAGATGATGCTTGTAATATCCACGTCGTGGCATCATAATTATGTATTTCAAGACAGATTACAGAGATGATTTATATATATGTGTGTGTGTGTGTTTGTAGGATCCAACACACACATCTGGGTATTGTGGGTTTATAATCTGCTTAACTAGATTGCCTCAGGTTATTTTAAAAAGATGAACAATCAAATTTATTGTTCCTTGAGACAAATTTTAGGGCTTAATCTTTGAAGACTTTTTTTTTTTTTTGGTTTTTTGAGACAGGATCTCACTATGTAGTCCAGGCTGACCTCGAACTCACGGTGATCCTGCCACCTCAGCCTCCCAAGTACTGAACCTACAAGAGCGTGCCACTATGCTCAGCAAATATTCCCAATTTTGTCTAATCTTGTTTGAATTGTTTTGTTCCCAAAGGAACTAGATAAAAACCTATAAATGGTTGAACCAAAATTTATCACTATCAACTTGTATGTGACTTACCAAGGCAGAAACTATATATCTATATATATATATATATATATATATATATATTTGTACCAAGGATCAAACTCATGACCTCATGCTTACCAGACAGGTGCTTGAACCACTGAGCTACATCCCTGGCCTGGCAGAAACATTATATAAAGCACTGCTAAATGTTTTCCTTCATTCAAACAAATTACAGTTTGAGAACTCACTGTGAGGCCTGGACTGTTGTAACAGTTATGCAAAGTTCCTACCTTCCTAAAGATTATTTTCTAGTGACATGAGTGAATAGTGTTCATTTGGAAAGATATATGACTACTACCTATTAGGTGGTGAGAATTTGATTCCTAATTTTCCCCAAGGAAGTGATAGAGAAACATTAATCTAAAAGGCAAGGAAGAAGTTATGACATTTATTTTTGGACTCCTTATTTAAAAATACAAGCAAGCACACGAAAGGTGTTATATAATGTCAATTTTTTGCAAATGTGGCTGCAGTTTCTTACTGTGAATGTGTTTGTTTTTGTCCAGGAGAAGCTGCGTTGGATCAGAACTTGTTGACTGGCTTCTAGAGCACTGTCCTTTTGTCCCGTGCAGAGCTATGGCCATAGGGGTCTGGCAGCTCCTTTTGGACATGGGGATTATGTCATCAGGTTAGTATTGTGTATTGCAAAGATACAACATCATTATTTTATAAAGCTATTATACCAAAATATACTTGGTTTTCTAGTGGATATTATAAACAGGATGGAAATTGCTTTTGAAGGTAAATGTTTGCATTCATTCTTATGTTCTAAGTAAAAACAACAGGTCATCTTTGGAGTCATTTATTTCTTACATGTTTTGAAAAAATAATTAGGTACTTGTTGATTTATAGGCTAAGACCTATAAAAGTCCTTCCCTTACCCTCCCTCCCTTTTCTACTTAAAATGTGCTCATAAACTTTTTTTAATCAGTGACATCTTTAGTTGTTCTCCATGTGTATGTATCTTCCTGCACTTGGAGTAATCATCAGAAACTGCTTTTAGCAGTGGGATGTGTGTGCCATTTTAATTGAATCAGTAATCATGAATACTTAAGAGATGTGACCTATGAAGGTTAGCTGTTTAAATAGGACAGAAAATAGATGTTAACCAGAACTAAAATAGATGGCAATATCTCTTTCCTTAGCTGAGCCCAGGGAATTGAAGGATTAGAAGCCAAGCAATCTGGTTTCTTTATTTAGCTCAATCTCTCAGGTGCTGGTTGCTTACGGAGAAGCCCCCTTCCTATCACTAATGAATATTGAGGACGTAACCCTGGTGCCATGGTAAAAAGATGATACAGATGAGAATGTGATTGTTATCGTCTTAGACAGTAATACCTAGCTTCTAATACTCTTATTTAGAAAATCAGTTAACTACTTTTGAGGAATGAAGATATTATTAGCTTATTGCCTAGGTTCAGGCTTTTGGTTAACAATGTTTTATGCTAATACTTTTTGGAAAAAATCTTCAACTTTTGATTCCTTTGAAATAAGGTTTTCAAGGGCCGGGGTTGTAGCTCAGTAGCACAATGCCTGCCTGAAATAAGGTTTTCAAACCTTGGCAGCACTGACATTTTGGGTGGGACAATTCCTTGTTGCAGGGGACTGACCTGTACATTACAGTATTTTTAGTGGCACCTCTTTTTTCTACCTTATGGATGTCAGTGTGTCTACACGCATGCACGCGTGTGTACACACGCACGTGTGCGTGAGCACACATACCAGTTAGGCCTCTCAATGTCACCAACTATGCCCTCGGGGACAAAATCACCCTCAGTTTATTTTGACTACTAGCCGCTAAACTTACTATCATGTTATATTTGTATATCACCCAAGAAATTGAATATATTAGGTTGCTTTGAGGCACCAAAAAACACTTACTGACACTGATTTCATTAGCATTTATCCGTGCAGAAAGAAAATTATGCAATGTGTGTGAATATGCTGGCCAAAGCTTTAAGTAATGATAGACTGGCCAGTAAATCCTTTTAAATTCAATGAGATTGTGAACATAAGTGAGGTTAGAACGTGTAATTACAGTCTTACTTCTGGCTTCTCCTTTATAATTATTATTAGAGCTTTCAATATATTATTTGATTTATGACTCTAAAATAATATATTTAATAATAATCCACACCTTTTTTGTTGTTTGTTTCAAACAGTGGACCAGCATCTCTACTTTCAAGATAATTATGTTTTCTATCAGTTTTCATCTGATGAATGTAGCTACTTGTATTGTGAATTTGAAAGAGAAGAAGAATGGCAAAATGGTGTCAAACTTCTGCTGCAGCTTGTGCCTCTCATTCCCGCCAGAGCTGGCATCTGTGAACTGTAAGTAGATGCTGTCTGCGTGTTGGTAGATTATTCTTAGGGAAGATGTCCTGTATCAGGCAACTATTGTTTTACTACCTTGCTCAAGAGGTGGGTGAGCTGTGCCCCTTTTGCACACACAAGTTCAGAAAGGTAAAATAAATGTGTGAAGATTAAATCCGGCTCCTAAATGACTGAACTGATACACAAACCTCAAACACCTATGTCTCATCAGCTGCACCACACTGCTTCTAATTTTCCATAGCTGTAAGAGTAGATGATCTAAATTAGGGATAAACATACGATTGGGCTTAAGTCGGAATGAAATAATAACTCGCGTCTTATCCACTATCCAAGTCGTGACTGTGCTAAGAAAGATCCAACAGACCTTTCTGAAAATAACCTAGAAGCAACATTTGGCAAATTGAAACATGTGAATCATTATCACATGAAGATATTGAATCACTATAAGATTAAAATTAATTCGAGGAGGCTTGGGAACAGGTCTTGAGTCATGATGAGGAGATTCTGACATACTTTTGTTTATTGATAATGATAGTGACAAATTTATTTCTGATGGATGAGTTAAAAATGAAATTTCAGTTGAAAACTTTTACATAGGTAGAACATCTCAGGTTTCAGAAAATTTTCCCTGATTGTTGACTTTCAGTTGTGTGATATTAGTAGGTCAAGTAGAATTGTCCTCATTTTTTAGGTAAGAAAGTAAGTTCATAGAGAAATACCTCCGTAAACATAACAGAGACAAGTTACTCTTAAAGTGACAGCATTGCATAGTTAATACAGTTGACTATATTAATCTATTTTTAGCAAAAGAGAAGTTTTAGAATATTTATGAGACACTGTATTAATAGAAAGATTGATTTTCCAGAATAAATTTTATGTGAGGGACTACGCTCAATAAATGCCTTATTTCACTTTCAGAATTCTGTAAGACAGGAACTATTATTACCCCTATTTTGTAAGTGAGGTCAGGTAACCTGTTCAGGGTCATACAGGTAGCAAGCAGTCTTAGTGTTTGAATCCATGTCTGTCTAGTTCTGCATCTCTGCTCTTATCATCTGCTGTGGTGTGACCTCATAAGTTATGGGGATCATTCTAGCATCTCCTTCTGAGAAATTATAAACAAAAGCTGTTAAAGAGTTAGGCTGAGCTGTGAAATTGTTATGGATTTCCCACAACCACTGTTTACAGAGGGGCTCCCAGTGGTGAAACAAAATCCAGACGTTATTCAGTTAGGCCAAGTATGGGAGATGTTCTTTATTGTAATATGTGCTTAATATAGTCACAAATGTCCTAAGAAATGTCAAGGAGCATTTCTTAGAAATGTCAACGAGCCTTCTACAAAGGAGTGGCATGTCTTAAACTGCAGCCTCTGTGACCAGCTGTGACTCTAAAGGACTGGTGTTCTCCAGCAGCTCTTGTCACCCATTTCCTGTCCTGCACACAGATGGAGGTGTGTGCAACAACACACACCCAGATCAATAGGGGCAGGAGAGCAGGGGAAATAAACATGCAGACAATCATGATTTAACTCTCCCTCCCCACCCAGAGCAAACTGGAATGCCAGTGGGAGAGATGACCTTCCTGTAAGGCAAACCCTCAACTATTCTAATTTCTGGAAATAAAAACAGTTTAAAAATCTGAGCCCTCATATTAATTCCAGATTACTTGCAGTGCTTTGTCACACCAATCACTATAAATACGAGTGTCAGGCTCTGGAGCTGAGACTCACTGTAGCGTGCTGGATTTACCAGCAACATTTTTTCCTTCTTGGTGTGAATGTGTGCTTTTGTGAGTGATCACTGACTCCCACAGATAAGCGGTTGCTGGGGACCAATGGACCTGTCTGTGCTTTACTGTGGGTACTAAATATGAAAAGAAAAATTACCGAGCCATCACAAGCCTCTTCTGGAGAGAAGGGAATGTCTTTTTGCTTTTCTTATTCTAGAATTATAAGTCAGCTTCTATGCTATTATACAACATTCTTGGCTAAATTTTGGGAAACCAAGCTTTGAGTTATCCAGACTAACAATCAATTTTGCTCAGAGAAAAGATGCCCAGAGACATTGTCTTCTTTCAGTTGCTTTGCCACAGCATTTCCAGAGGTACATACATGTGTTCCTGTCAAAACTCCTGCTCTAACCTGGCAGTCTCTGCTCTTTCAGCCTCCAGTACCATGCCAAATATTCTCTCCTGCCAATGGGATGCTCCTGTCCTCTCCTCTGTCTCCTTTTCCTTCTCCTTCGCCTCCTCCTCTTCCATCGTTTCTTCCTCTTTTTCCTTCCCCTTCTTCTTTTTTAATTTTCCTAGTTGAATTCTACTCAACTCTCAACAGGGAGCCCAAATCCTACCTCATGTCTGGTCTGCATTGATCTTGCTTTTGATAACATGCTGCTCTTTGTATTTTTTTTTAATCCATCATTCTATGTCCTTTTTAGCCCTGTGTTGTTTCATTTTTATTCATTTTAGTGAAATGCCCACCAATGTCTTCTTGATTCTTCTCTTCTCCATTTATGAGGTGAAAGCCCCTCTCTTGTGGACCTTTTAACAACCTTTTTGGTATTCAAAAGCCATTACAGTCTACCAATGTAGTTCCACATTAGATCCTTCTAATTTTCCATCTTCTCTGTAAGTGTCTTTAAAATAATGGAAGAAAACCACTTACTGTCTCTGTAAAGAGAATACTGTTCTGTACAAATGCATTTCTAAAAAGAGAAACATAATGAAGATTTATTCTTTTAAAAAGGAATTTTTAAAGCGGGAAGGGGAATGAAGCTGCTACTCATTTTTTTGCTTTGGGTGGGAGAAGGGAGTGGATTGATGAAGAACAATGAAGTAACAGCATCAAGGTAACAACAGAGAGAAAAGTAGCCTGATAATTCCCACAGGACTCAGAAGATGTTCTCGCTATGGGTAACTTGCTTGAGAATTTCCACTGTGGGGAAGCTTGACTCTTGGAACTCAGCTGTCATTACCACAGCTTGCCAGGGGCTGGAGATGGGGTCTGAGAGTAGTCTGTGAACCTTGAGTACATGAAACTCTATTCTTCCAATCACCAAGAACTTAACACTTCCGTCATTATTAAAGGACTTGCAGAAAATTGCTAAAATTTGACTCGGGCAACACTCAGATACATAAAGAAAAATGTAGCCCCTTTGTCTTTTGCTATGGGATCTGGTGTTCATTGTTTAGATGAGTCTCCATCCTGTTGGGCAGCCAGAGAAAAGGAAAAGAAATATCGTAGCCTTAGTCTGATGTAGTAAAATTTTTATATTACAGTAATCTTTAAAGCCCTCGTTAAGCTGCTTAGCACGTTTTTGAGCTCAGTTCCTTGGATTTCTTTCGGCTCCCTGACTGTGCAGCCTTTGGGTACCTGATGAGCGCTGAGGCTCCTTGGCTTGGACAGAAGAAGACCTGGGACCTCTGGTGTCAGAGTGGACCCTTTCTATAGTGGGAGCACCCTTGTCATGATGACCGTGGCCAAAGACAGTGGTCGATTTCCAGTCCTGGTTACGGGTTAGATGGAGAATGCCCCACAAAGGCCTACTTGCTGCCAGGCAGCACTTTCAGAAGGTGGTTGAATCATGGGATGCTATCGTTGACTTGCTGTGAAGAGGGGTGATCTCGTTGGAAGTGGAGATCACCGAGGTAGTGACCCGGAAGAGTACACCTCTCTTCCCGGCCCCCCTTTTTGCTTTCTAATTCCTGGTTGCAGTGACATGAGCAGCTTTTTTCATCTTTGTCTCTCTGCCATGCTTTGCAGCCAGCTGACCATGGATGAAAACATGAGCCCAAACCACGCTCTCCGTTAGGTTGTCAGGTTGGCTCTTGTGCCTCAGTCATGAGAAAGTCAACTAAGACAGCCCTGGTCCACCTGACACCTCAGCGTTATTCGGTACAGCTGATCTTGCCCTTCCAGAAACAGTTGTTCACTTGGTTCCTGGAATAATGTCTCTTGTCTTTCTCAGGCTCCTTTGCTTAGTTTTCCTCATCTTGACTGTGTTAGCCATGTGTCCCAATGCTTTGACATCTGGGGCCTCGCTCTCTCCAGAGAGACTGCACTTCACAGAACCAGTCAATTCATAGAAGTGGGAAAGAATTTATCTGTGAGCACACCTTTTATATACAAGGGGTGATTGAAACATACAGTGAATATTGAAGTTCAAAAACCTATGCAGTAAAAGACACATTGTCATTAATCCCCCTCTGAACCCTCCCCCTTGCTTCTAATACACTTATCCCATTGTTCTTGCCACTGAGGCAGTTCTGGAAGCCTTCCTTTCTGTCTTTATGAAGTATGATGAAAAAAAATACAGTGAATGCTGCTGCCCAGTGCCACACAATGGTAAGGCAGGCTCGTGAAAAAACATTCAGTGTTAGCTAGACGTGTTGGCACACCTGTAATCCCAGCACTTGGGAGACCAAGACAGAAGGATTGCCGTGAATTCAAGGCCAGTCTGGGCTACGTAGTGAGTTCAAGGCCACCCTGAATTATGTATCGAGACCCTGTCTCAAAAACAAAAACAAAATAGCAACAAAAAATGTTTATTGTGGGGACCAGGGATTTAGCTCAGCAGCTCAAGCACCTGTCTGGTAAGTACGAGGTCGTGAGTTCAATCCCTGGTACCAAAAATCCAAAATAACAACAACAACAACAACAACAACAAAAATTCAGTGTGTCTTCATCCTCCTTATTTAGTGGATCTGGCATCACTTAATTTCTGCTTCTTCCTCAAAGTCAAAATGACTACAAATGGTAAACATTTTGAATCCATCCAGGACATCCAAGCAGTTACAATATCTCAATCAAGACACTCACAAAAGATGACTTTCAGAACAGCTTCAGAAGGTGGCCAGAATGATGGGATAAATGTGTTTGAAGGGAGGAATAATGTTTTGAGGCTGATTAATGGAAATGTAGCTTTTAACTTAATATAATTTTTAAATGTAAGCACGCACTGTATTTTTCCATCATATTTCATGTGAACCAGCCAACCCAGAGCCCATATCCCAACCACCTGTGCTTTTGGGCTTTCACTCTCTGGACTCCTTGTCATGGACCCTAATCATCTAGTACCATTCAACTGCAGGTAGCCCCTCTGCTCCAGGGCTGGTGAAATGACTCAGACTACCCAATCCCCAGCCTGTTTGTCCTATTTCACTTGTTACTACAGGAACCATACACACACAAAAACATGTTCGTGTCCACACTTTCCCCTCATTCTCTCTGCCTCCTGACTGACCCTGACGCTTGCCCTGTGCCTCTCATGGCGTGGCATGCCCTTTCCTCTTGAGGACTGTGAGCGTCCTGTTAATGGCTGTTGTCCCTGGCTCTGTTGATCTCTGAATAGTCAGACTGGCCATTCCTAGCTAATAATAAAACATAATTTAAAACGCTGACCTCTAAATGTAATGTGTCCTAAGCTCAGTGTTTGGTTTACTCTGCTTTCTCTACTCTGGCTGTGCCCTCTGGATATATCCAGTGAGTAATGCATTTATTGTCAACTCTACAGTGATGGCTTCCAAAATTAGGTCCCTGTATCCCCTTAGTATCCTCTGTAAGTGACATCACTACTACCCCAGTACCTTCTCTCCTCTGTGCCGTTTCTTCTCCTTAACCTGCCTCATTTTTCCTTTTCACCTGCCATGTGGAAGCAGTGTGAGAAATTCATTGAAATCCTCAGCTTCAGGAAGGGACCACACTCAGCTCAAGTTCAGAGCAGCCATCCCTGTGTCCCAGACCTACCCTTTGTGCTTCTGACTTTTCCTAATTACATTCTCATGATACTGAGAGAAGAATAAATACTAGCTGGGTAAACAAAATATTTTTTGAGTATTGGTCAAAAATTTTTTCACAGTGGAACTTGGCACAAGTTTTGTGTTAGGATCATAGGGGAAGAAATTTTCCATTTATCTCTTTAAAATGGTTTATACAAAATGTTACAAAATCAGCTGTTCTTAATCTTTGTTTGTTGTTACTCATTATCCCCTCTCCAGAGGAAGCACTGAGTCCTCAAAAGTTTCTAAAATTTCCATTGTTTATAGGCAAGGCTTACTCCAGGTGTAGGAACAAATTGCTTAGCAGAATAAATCTGTATTTAAGAGTAGCACAGGAATTGTAGCAAAAGTTGAACTTTTAGGTTTGGTTGTATTAGCATTTGAAATGCAGCTATTTAATTAAATATTGAGCATTAATCTCCACATCCTAAAAATACAGATGAAAAAAAGATAGCAGCAATAACTGGTTTTATGTAAGTTTAGGTTAGTACATCCCTTTATACCCTGGACCCTTAATGAAATCTGTCACTTTTGCAGTTTACTACTGTTGGGTAAATTTACTGTCAGAATAACAGTGGCCTCATATTATGAAAAAATGATAAAGGTGAATAGGTGTTCATATTTATGATATCAAGATCTCAAAAAAATTACTAATTCTCATTCTACCATCTTACTTTCTTTTTTCATGGAAATTTGCTTCATTAAGTAAAACAGTCTCCTCCAGAATATTGGTGTTATGGGCAGGAAAAATGGAAAGATGTTGATCAAAGGGTCCAAACTTTCAGTTCTAAGTTGAGCACATCCTGGGGATCCAGTGCATGGCATGGGTGGTGGTGCTAATCCCTGCACAGTGTGTATGGAAATCAAATCATCACAGTGCATCTTGAACGTAACAGTATTAATTATGAATGAAGGAAAACTTACACTGAATGTGATAGGGAGTCATTCAAGGATTTTGACCGGAGGTAGGACATGCTCTAACTTGTATTTTAGCAAGACTGCTCTGGCTCCTGGGTCCTGGTTTGAGATGGAGCTGCTGGGAACGAAGTGGAAGTGTTGGAGGGTGGGGCAGGTTATGGTCATATGGGAGAGACTGTGAGGCCTTGAAGGAAGAATTAGAAGGATCTCAGGATGGATATAATGCAGGGTGTATGATAGGGGTTAGGACGGGTCAATGATGACTCCTAACTGGAAAAAGAGAGTTGCCCTCAATTGAGGTGGAAAAGATTTTAGGAAAGGCAGGGCCTTTTGTTTTGATATTTTCTTTTGGGGTGAATGGAGTGATGATGTGTCCAATTTACTGGTTAGAAGGGCAAGCGCAGAGGCTATTAGGTTTTTGCCATCCCTGTATCCTTACGATGGTATCCTTAGACCTTGTAAGACATCAGTTGCTAGTGCCAGGACTCAGCACTTGCCCTTGACGAATTACCAGATCTGCCTTGGACTGTCAGTCAACAGAAGCTTTGAGAAGCACCCCTGGAGCTCCTAACGGGACACCTGCTGGCACAAATGCTTGGGGATGGGAGCTCATCCCTGGGGAAGCTCTCTTTCTGTCACTGTCACTGCCACTATCTGGTGATTCCAGCCAAAGTTTCCTTGTTTCTCTTCTCTAACCACGGACTTAGAAGCAGCACACCTTCTCTCTTCTCTTTTATTCACTGAACAGCACAATTCCCTTCAGTAATAATGGAAAATATGCAAATATCACCCTTGTTTTTTTTTTTTTCCGCCCCATCTGTTTCATTACCTACTTTGATCTGGTAAGTGAGAACTTCGTCTTTCCTCGCTGCACTGATATGTATCTACATACATAACAATCAGAGTTTGTCTACGTTTTGTAAAAATACATGGAATAGGAGATGAATCTGATATTTTGAGGCATTTTGACAAAGAGCTGGGGAGGAGGAGAAGCTGCAAGTGGCTGTGGTAATGAGAGCAGAAGTAGAGTAGCCAAATGCTCTCTTCCTTTCTTCCTCCCTTCTTCCCGGTCAAGCTCTTTGCCCTTTGCTCAAGGGACCAGTCCAGGCCCTTTGAGCTTCCCCTACTCCGGGTGAGATGAACTTGAAGTTCAGGTCCTAGACTGTCAGAGAGGAGTAACAGGGAAGGACTGAAGGGCAGCAGAGCTCAAGGGAGGGGAGAAAGAGGATCTGGTGGCTGACCACGGTGGGGGCACAGGAGGGGACCCAAGAGATGCAGGAGGCAGAGCTGAAAC
>RJWT010032366.1:0-14126 GCA_004365215.1 Cuniculus paca | reverse complement strand
ACGTGTGTGTGTCTTTGTGTGTGTGTGTGTCTCTCTCTGTGTGTGTGTGTGTGTGTGTGTATGTGAGACAGAGCATCCTGTGAACTGCAGTCTCATTCAGGAAGTCCTGGGGGGATGTGAGAGTCTGCCTGCATTCCTGACCAGGTCCCTAGGTGCAGCATGGCTGGCTGTGACCCCACGCTGAGCCGTGTTGCTGGCCCTCCCACCAGCTTAGTCCCTTGGTCACAGGCTGGCCTCTCTAGACCCTGTTTCTGCTCCAGTGGCTTCCCTTTTGTGCGTGTGCCATAGTGATGTCGGCACCAACTCTGCCTTCAAGAACCCCAAGCCGTCTGTGTCCGCTAGCATCTTTAACTTCAAGAGACAGAAACACCATCCAAAGTGACTCTGACGAGATTTACTGCCTCTCGTGGTTGGAAAGTCTAGGAACAGCCCTGGCTCTGGCATTCAAGGGATTTTGCTCTGGTTTTTCTCTCTGGTTTCTCGGTTCCACTAGCCTCCGGGGGGTGCTGGTTGCCTTATGTGTTCACATTCAGGAATCCAAATCTCCTGGATGACCTGAGGGAGCTGGGGGCTGGGGACTGGGGCTGAGGCGCTGGGGAGCTCAGGCTGTTGAACTCCACACGAGGGATTCAGCAGGTCTGGGGGAGTCTGAGGGGGGGGCTTCATTTCAAACAGGTCCGCAGGGGATGCTATGTTGTTGTCTGAGAGCCATGCGTTGAGAAGCCCTCTGGACTGTCCTAGCAGGCCACCCTGACCCACAGCACTGGCCTCAAGATCTCACATTTGCCTCCTGTGAGGTCAGTTAGAGGGTTCAGAGGGTTCTGTTTTCCTGTCCCAGCTGCATTTACGTCCCGGGAGCTCTGGATGCCTCTCCTCACTTAGAATGCAGTAGGTTTGCTCTTTCCGATCCCATCTGGGTTTGCACATGAAAGGTGAAAGTCCCTAATGTCATTTTCATTTATCTATGTGCTGTACCACAATCCCTGAGAGCCCAGCCTAACAGACAGTCCTTGACAGTACGCGGTCACCAGTGTGGTCTGTCACCACCCTCTGCTGTGGCCTGGCTGTGGGTCTCACCGAAGGCCCTGGGTGTGGCCACCTTCTTCTCCTGTCCTGGCTGTCATGACAGAGAGGAGCTGTGCTTATCCCTTGAGGGGACGGAAGGGGGCCCTCTTCTCCAAAGAACCTTCGAGAGAAGAGCTAGCTGGACACACATCTGCTTGGCACCCCTTTCCTCAGCAGAATGTTGTGTTTACTATTCTTCGGTTTCCTATCACGCATGGCTGTGACCTTGTAGAGGCAGAACGTACTTCCCTGATGTGAGTGTTTGCTTTGGTGGCACGATGTCAGTCCTGGTGATGCCCCAGTCACTGATTGGGGAAGTCCCCTGGATGGCTTCTGCCCCTGCTGCCTAGACCCCTGTATCAAGCACTCTGGGTGAAGACTGGATTCAAATCCTGGAGGTGGAAGTGGGGGAGGCAACCAGACTTGTAGCTTGAAGCATCAGAGACTCCCAGATGAGCCCAGCCTCCATCAATGAACACATATGATCTTTCCCTCACCACTGAGATTTGTGCTTTGTTATGTAGCAATAGCCGACTGATACAGAGGGCAGAACAGCTGGTGGAGACACTGGGAAAGCAGGATAACATTTTGTCACCTTCTTGGATTTCCCTTGACAGGTTCTGCTCTAGAATCAGAGCCCACCACTCCATGTTTCCAAAAAACATGATTCATTTTGTCTCCCCCATTATGATTTGCAGGGTAATGATGTCATTAATGCTTTTAAAACTTTCACATTAGCTAAGTGATGGGATCAGAACCAACACTTTGGCAAGATTTCAAAACTGAAGGGGATCTGGGAGGCAGGTTCATTTATAATAAAATAACTTGAAGCCTTTGGTTTTCAATTATTAAAGTTCTAGTGCCAAAGCTCAGCTATGCAATTTAGTTCTTAGCTATTTTCGATAATATCTCCTCTGTGCTTAACAGCTAAACACCCAGTCAATCAACAACGATTGCAGAATTCTCCTTATGTGCAGTGTGGCGTATGGAGTGGTGGGGAGAATTTAAGGTGCAAAAAGTACTACCGACTCTTTGGAAATTCATAATTTAGAGTAAAAATAAACCACCTAGTAGATCAATTATTCCTTGATGTGCTTACAGAGTTTAGCAGTGGGGTCTTTAATAACTTTGTTTTTTTATGAATTAGTATAATAATCTATGTTTATTTCAATAGCTTACAAAATGTTAAAAAGCCTAAAGATGGATTGTGAATAATCCTACTATTCAGATAACCTTCGACATTTTGATGAATAATTTTTCCAAGGTACATTTTTTTTATTCAGAAATGGTTTTTTTCAGAAAGAAAATAGTATGTAAAGGGTGATCAAAATACAGCAAATATCTAAAAGACACATTGCCATTCCCTCTCAGAACACTCAGAATAGTCCCCTCATTTCGAATATACTTACCCCAACGTTCTTAGCAATATATATTTTACTGCAGGAAAGGCGGTACACACCTGAAGTCCCAGCACTTAGGAGGCTGAGGAGGAGGATGGCAAAGAGTTCAAGGCCAGCCTGGGCTACATAGTGAGTTCAAGGCCAGCCTGAACCACACAGAAAGACCCAGTCTCACAAAACCAAAAACAAAATTTAAAAAGTAACCTACATTATATTTCTCAACCACCTCTTATATTTCTTTTTTCCACCTAATACAGCATAACCATATTTACATGTCAATAATTATTGCTCTGTGGAATTATTTTAATGGTTACAAAGTATACTTGCGGTAATACACTGTGGCCTGTTTCATGAATCTTCTACCAATAGTTATTTAGGTTATTTTCTGATTTTTAAATTCTTAAATCTTCAAGTAAGAATTTTTACATCAAAGCTGTGCTCTTTGCGTAAAACATTTGATACGCATGGGTAAACGGACCTCCGAAGGTTCCATTCTAAACACCTTCTCTGGCTGGGTGGTCATGCTGCAGTTGAAGCGTGTGATGAATGTCTCTCGAGGTCTCAGAGGCTGTCCTTGTCAAGCTTGTAAGTTGGTTCCAAAAGCTTGATGTGATTGCAACTCAGTCAAAATCTTCAAGTTTGGTCCTTTCAACTCGGTATCTGTGAAGTCCTGTTTTCCCTAGTAAATCTCTGCCCCACCGGAGGAATGGCTATGTCACATCAGCACAGAACAAAATCAACAGAAAGACAGGAGCTACCACGTCTCCCCGGCATGGACTCTAACTCCCTCTGCAAGCCCCCTCCGCCCTCAGTCACCAAACCCACGATCATGACCGCCTCAAAAACTGAGCATTGATCTCCGTCCTGGGACACCCCCAGGCTACTAGGAGATTCCATGGGGTCCAAAACCAGCCGCCTATGGGGGAGCCCAGTGCTGCTGTGCTCCACACTCCCCACCGGGCATGTGAATTTCTGTGTCAGTCTTCTGATTTAGAAGAAAGGGGCATTGCTGCAGATGTGGAACTTGCAAGGTGAGTTAAGACTGTTGTGCTTTGTCCCCCGATGGTTCTTGTGTTGGTGCTGGGTCCCCGTGGGACTTTCAAGAGCTGGCATCTTGGGGAGGTCACTGGGGCACTTCCCTTGGGAGAGACCAGTGGGTGCTCACAGGAATCCTAGTGGGTTCTGCATCAGGGTGGTTTTGACGGAGCAGGAGCACCCCCTCCCCAGGCTTTGCCCTTCTCTCATGTGTGCTGTCTCCTTCCTGCACGTCCTCACACCAGGAGACCATTGTCATGTGATGATCCAGTCAGAGTGACTCCCAGGGCTGAATCAGTAAGGGTTTCTGATTCCTAGATTTTCAGGTGCCACAAGTGTGAGCTAAATAAGCCCCTGCCATTTAGAAAGTATCCAGCATCAGGTAGTTTGTTACAGCAACGGAAATTGGACTAATAGAGGTGCTGGCTCTATTTCATACAGCATTGTTGAATTAGTGCATCCAGAAAAGGGCCTTTTCTGCCCTGATCAGGTAGCTTTTCCCTAGGTCTCTTTGTTCTTTCTTCCCTAGAAGGCTTCCTTCAATTTCTGGTTCCAAAGTCAAAGTAGAATAACTAAACTGAAGATGAAATACACCAAAAGAAAAGGAGATGGGAAAGCTGAGGGTGACTGCTTTGGTTTCCCTACCTTGTGTGACAAATGGATTCCCAGAGGTTTTTTT
Organism: Cuniculus paca; assembly: GCA_004365215.1. Lineage (NCBI taxonomy): Eukaryota > Metazoa > Chordata > Mammalia > Rodentia > Cuniculidae > Cuniculus > Cuniculus paca. The sequence continues at coordinate 9,947 of RJWT010032366.1, read as the reverse complement.
TTTTAAATGAAAATTGCTCTTTCTCATGTGGCTTCGCATGTCCCGTCTGGGGAACCATAAGGTGGGCAGAGACAGGAAATGCACTCCTCCCTTAAACCCAAGCCATGTCTACAGGAGCCAGTGACTTTATAGCCTGCTGTGGGGAAGAGGAAAATAAAAGCATGGAATAAAAGCCCTATAAAGAATATATTCCTCAAAAGCCTGTGGTACTACGATTAATAGAAGGCAAAAGAGACTTGAAGACAAAGAGCATCAGAAGGTGTGAGCTAATCTTTGTATCATGTGAATAGGTTTCTTTTAGCAGGAAGATGCAGCCATTCCCAACGTAGATACACCGGGCAAAATAGCTCTAAACAGATGAAGTGAAAACAGACAGAGCTGCAGAGGAGGCTCACAAATCCACTCTTACAATTGTTACAATTGTTTCAATTATGGAAAAGCCAACGGGAGGAGAAGTGAGCAGGAATAGGGAGGTTTGCACAAATCGCAGCCGACCTAACGAACCCCACAGAATTCTGCATTCCGTGCAGGAGACATAGAAAATACACGGAGACCCACAGACATTAATCATGGAGTCGCCCGGCCACACCATAGCCTCAATAAATCTTACCGAGTAGGTTTCACGTGGCCCTTGCTCTCTGATCGCTCTGCTATTAAGTCAGAAGTTAATACAGAAAGACAAGTTAAACATTGCTCACTGGTCAGGCATTTGAGAACACACTGCGAAAGAACTTGGGAGCGAGAAGAATGTTAAAGAGCCCGCGGATATGCAGAGAGGTTTTCCTCACCCTGGGCTCCTCGTCCTTTTGTGCTAACCACCTGAATCTTTGACAAAGACTTTATTTTTTTGAGCAAAACCAAAATGTCTTCAGCTTGTCATTGATCCTCCTGGCTCAGCCTGCAGGTCAGCCATTCCTCCGAGGAATAGTGGTGGATCCTTTTAGATAATAAAAGTATTTAGATATCAAAATATGGACACTCGGGGTGCTTGGCATAGCTGTAGCTGTGCTCACGGGGTGCGCAGGGGTGGTCTGGCTCCAGGTCTTTCAAGTGGAAACACCTCTTATAAAATCCCAAGTGTGTTCTTGTAATTCAAGTTGATACACCCAGTCTTTAACATTTTAGTTTTGAACTTAGTATGAAACATCTAAATCATTCTAATTAAATACTAAATACTAAAAAAAAAAATCTGGGAAATTTGCTTAACTTCCTAAATCTTATATTTGTGTCTTATTTTATAGTGAAAATTTTGCTTAATAATAAACATCAGGTTGTTTCAGGATAATAATATCAATATTAGTAGTCTGCTAGGCAAAATAAATGTGATTGAAGACTTCTTAGTTATTTATGTTATATTTTATTTTATGTTTATGCCCAGATTATGGCCAACTGGGAAAGGATGGTTGAAGTACTGTATTTTAAAGGTGTGTGAAATATTTCTTTTTTTTTTTTTTTTTTTTTTTCGGTACCGGGGATTGAACTCATGACTTCATGCTTGCCAAGCAGGTGCTTATGCCACTGAGCTAAATCCCTGGCTATATTTCTTTTCTTTATTTTGTGATAATACCAATTTTTATACCGTTATGCCCATTTGCTTGTTTTAAATTTTTGAAGATTTAGTGTACTTTAATTTTCTTTCTTTCGTTGCAGTACTGGGACTTGAACTCAATGGCTTTGTTCCTACCTCGTCCATTTTTAAAAAAACTTTTTCTTTTGAGTCAAGGTCTGACTAAGTTGTCCAGGTGGGACTTGAGCTTGTGATTGTCTTGCCTCAGCCTCCAAGAGTGCTGGGATCACAGACATGTGATGCCACATCTGGGTTGATTTTGTCTTAATTTTATTTTTAAATGTATTTAAATGAATCACACAGTCTCAATGTTAAAATCGTAACAAAATATATTCAGGGAAATTGGGAGTCCATTCCTGTTCCATTGATTTGTCTTTCCTAATCCCACAGGTAACCATTTGCAACCAATTTCTGGTTTAGGATATAGAGGGATGTGTGTATGGTACAGGGAGAGAGGGAAGACAAAGGGAGTCAGAGAAATGGAGAGAGAGGGAAACAGGGAGAGGGAGGGAGGGAGAGAGAGAGAGAGAGAGAGATTCCCCTGTCATTTACTCAAAATCAAACATAGCATGTTAATCAGGACAGGCTGTTGCTACTGGCTGTTTTCTGCTGCTGTAACAGAAGACTGCAGACTGGGTAATTTATGAAGGAAAGAGGTTTATTTAGCTCACAGTTCTGGAAGCCTGAGAGCATGGGCCTGGCATCTGGGAGGTACCTGGTGTGGGTCTTTTCCTGGTGGGTTCCCTGCAGAGGTGGTGCAGGGCACCGCATGCTGAGAGAGAGTAACTGAAGCACTTGGATCTCCCCTTGTTCTTAGGTAATGGCACCCTGGGGGCCCCACACTCATGGCCTCCCCTGTCCTTGGTTACCTCCCAATGGCTCAGCCCCCAGTCACCTATGACTTGGGGATTAAGTGTGCAGCACATGAAATTAGGAGACACAGTAAGAACACAGCAGCCTTGCTGCAGTGCAGAGCTGGTGACACCTGCAAACCTCAGGTGCGCACTGCAACAGAAGCTGGCTTCTCACTCATGCTGCCCATGGAGGCTGCACCGTCAGCTGCCCGGGATGCCGGAGATGGTCTGCCTGGGACATGCAGCCTCAATGTCCCGCGGTGGAGACAGGAGAACAGCTGTGACCGCTGGCAGCAGCTTCCAGGTGACCTGAGCTTCCCCGTCCTCCCTCCCTCTTCCCTTTCCATGCTATTACCTCTTTCTCTTGTATTTTGTATTAGATCTCTTCATCTAAATTGGTTTCTGTTTTCCTGAGCAAATCTGACAGATACAGTTGGACGCTGTCTCTCGTTTCCCTGATTTGGCGTCTTACTCATTCCAGATCGCATTGAGAGGCAGTGGTGGACAGCTCAGGTTGGGAGGCACCTCCAGTTTTGCAGGCTTTGGAATGAAGGCGAGTTAACAGTTGCAGACACAAACATGTGGCAGAACCATTGGGTTGGGTGTGGTGGCACATGCCAGCAATCCCAGCTACTCAGGAGGCTGAGTCAGGAGGATTGCAGGTTCAAGGCCAGCCTGTCTTAAAGAAAAAAGAATAATAAAATGCAGATACTGGCACAAGCATGAAAAAAAATCAAGGGACAGAGGGAATATAAGAATAGACTCCAGTACGCAAGGTAAAAGGTAGTATGGCATTGATTTTCAAACTAGAGGTCAGAGAATAGATTAGTTAACACGTCAGGCAAATTGGATGAGCTGTTGTTAAAGATGATATAAAATTGGATATTGACCACATTCATTCTGTGAAAATAAATTCTATTGCATCTATGGATGTACCTATCACCTTTCCTTTACGGGCTCCTGCATCAGTCGTTACTTCAGTCTACTTCGCAACTTGGGGACAGTGAAGAGAACTGCAGTGAATATGGGAATGCAGATATCTCTTCAACACTCTGATTTCATTTCCTTTGGATATATAGAGTACTATTCAGCCTTGAAACAACAACAGCAACAACAGCAACAAAAGCAAAAACGACAAAAACAAAAGCCTGTTATTTGGAAGAATCAGGATGAAAGGTAGAGGACAATACCCTGAATGAACTAAGCCAGGCACAGAAAGACAAACACTGCACATCTCATTTGTGCAGGGCATACAACAAAGCCCAACTCAGAAGCCAAGTAGAAGGGCGATTATCAGAGCTGGGGCGGGGGTGGGGGAGGGGTGTGGGGGGGTGCATCGAGAGAAGTTGGCCAAAAGTGCAGGGTTGCAGTTGAGCGAAATGAATACATTCTGGGCGTAGTGGCACAGACCTGTAATCCCCAGGACTTTGGGAGGCTGAGGCAGGAGAATTCCAAGTTCAAGCCCAGTCTAGAAAACTTAGTAACTTAGTGGGTGTTAGGAAAAAGGAAGAAAAAACCCAAACAAACCAAAAAACAAAAAACAAAGGGTATAAACTCAACAGGACAGGTTTATTTCAGAATAAGCCTGAGAAGGACCACCACTTAGACCAGACCAGTAACTGTCATATAGGCTCTGAGGTATTTTATAGGGTCATGAGCATAAAGGGGGCTGTGAAAGGAAAAGGTCTAGATGGGCCTGTGAGGGAGAAAGTTCAGTGAAAAGCAGCTGTGGTGACTTGCTAGAGATAAGGCTTGAGAAACGTAGGATGTGGTGGTTGTTTGCCAGGAGCAGGGCAGGAGAACGTGATGGAGTTATGGGGTATAGCCATGGTCACTGAGACTTATTAATCCATGATTATACATCTTTAGCAGGGGTAAAAGCATAGGGAGATGGAAAAGGCTTTAAAGTGGTCTCTGATCAGCCTACGTGGTGGTGGTCAGACTTCTTCAGTGGGATCCTGTCTCAAAATAAAAAAAAAATTATAGCCATTGTAGATTCCCTATGGTCTTGTTTTGAAGTCCTGTATCGTTTCCATTGTTTTGTTGGGTTGGGTTTTACTCTCTTTTGTTTTGTTTGATTATGTTTAATCCAATGGCAAGAGCAGCTATTTCAAAGATAGCAAGATATATTATGGTAGTAATTTTGGATTTACTATTGGCTTAATTGCATTCATTGTCTTGTTTTTATTGCTTCTATTCTATTCTGCTCTGTTTGATTTTTACTATGTTTGAAGTTATCTGCAGCTATTTTGAAGATATCAAAAGGCATTATGGTAACTATTGTTGATTTCATAATGTTTTGAAATCCTGTATCACTTACGCTGATTTGTTTTGATCAGTTTTATCTTCTTTCAAATAAAATAAAATAAAATTTAAAAAAAAGTCCTGGGGTTATAGCTCAATGTGAAGGCCCTGGATTCAATCTCTGATGCCCCTCTCTTCCTCCAAAAATCTAGAGGTATATACAGTGTGGTGACAGTAGTTAACAGTAAGTGCTGTATACTTGAAAATTGTTCAGAATAGATGCTAAATGTCCCCTCCACAAAAAAGTAGGTGCATATGTATAGTAATCAATATGTTAATTGCTTCAGTTAATCATTTTACAATGCATACCTGTGTCCAAACAGCATGTTGTCAGCCATAAATATGTACAAGTTTTATTGATAACCTACAATTTACTAAATCTAGGGAAAAATAAAGTGCATAATGAAGAAAAGAGGGCTGGGCATTGTGGTACACACTTGTATTCCCAGTACTTGGGAGGCAGAGGCAGGAGGATCACTGTGAGTTCAAGGCCAACCTGGGCTACACAGTGAGATCCTGTCTTGAAAAAAAAAAAAGTGAAGAAAAGAACTTTCAGATAGAAATTGTATGCATAAAAATATATTGTGATGGTTAACTGATTGCGTCAATGTGAGTAAGAAATGCCTGACTAAATTGGATGAGCACAGTTCTGGGTGTGGCTGAGGGAATTTACTGAAGACAGAAGCCCCACCCTGGTCAGGCTTGCCACCTGAATGGAATAAAAGGGAAATGAAGGAGGAAGGCTCACGTCTGTTTCTTCAGAGGGGCTCATCTTCACTTTCACCTTGGATGTCATCTCCTGGCTTCCAGCACTGACCCTTCAGCCTCCTGATATGGACTCACGTGGGACTCTGCAGTGAGCTCCAGGCCTTCACCTGGATCCTTTGGATCCCCAGCGCACAGACAGCCCTTTCCCAGTCTTCCTCACCTGACTCTGTGGGCCACCATTGCAAACCTATCTTGTAAATTCTTATATATTTGTATATCTTGTATTAAATTTGTTTCTCTAATAAGCACTGACTGATATAGGTAGCTACTCAGAAGAGTGCTGTTATATGGTGGTTATATTTTAAATTTGTTTAACAACTTTCATCCTATTTTCGTAAGTGTAGGTCAGTGAATCAAGAAAATGTGACACGTAGAAAGGAATATTGTTCAGCTGTATAATGGAGAGTTTGTTTGCCACCACAACATGAGTGAAACTAGAGGACATTATTCTAAGTGAAAATGTGAGCTTTCTTGTATGTGGCATCTAAAAATGAAAAACCATCAAATAGACAGAGACAGAGAGTAAAATGGTGGTTACCAGGGGCCATGGATTTGGGAGGAGAAAATGGGGAGATATAGGTCAAAAGAAAGAGTGTAAAGTAGCAGATATGTAGGAAGAAATCAGCAGAGATCTAATGTATAGCATGAACAAGACATTTAATAAAATTCTACCATGCAAGGGATTTTTGTTAAATATGTAGATTTTAGGTGCTTTTGTTACACAAAAAGCAACTCTGTGAGATGATAGATATATTAATTTGCTTCATAATGATAATGATTTTACTGTCTGTATGTATCCTATAACATCAAGATGTGACCTCAAAAGTGTACAATAAAATTTATTAATAGCAACAACAACAAAACAGAAGTTTCTAGAAGAAATCATTTGTGAAGTTTTTGAAAAACAATGCCAACTTTGAGGCATTCAGGCAACAGTTAAAAAGACATAGACTAAACTATCAGCAAGCGAGGCCCATGGATGTATGGGGCTGCTGTCTGTTTTTGTAGATAAAATTTTGTTGGAATTTGGCTGCACTCATTCATTTCCATTTTCATAGAGGAGTGGCTGGACTGTGCAGTGGTAACAGACGAAAGGTACCTCTCAAAGCTTATATTTACCGTCAGACTCTTTAGTAAGTGTTTGCTGGCTACTGGGTAAAACCACGAAGAAAATAATTGATATATTAGACTTCACAAAACTTAAGACATTTTATAAGGTAGCAACCATCATTTAAAAAATAAGTATTTTTGGAAGAAACAGTTACAATATAAAGAGCATCTTTTCTCTAAAATAAAGGGAGTTTTACATTGTACCACAGTGATATAGGTGCACCCATGTTTACAGCAGCACAATTGGTAATAGTTAGATCTTGGAAACAACCTAAATGCCCATCAGTGGAAGAATGGATAAAAAAAGATGTGGTATTTTTATACATGGAATACTGCTTAGCCATAAAGAAGGATAAACTTGGGACTTTAATAGGTAAATGGATGCAACTGGAGACAATATTCATAAGTGAAATAAATCAGACTCACATATGTAAACACTTATTGTTTCCTTAATGTAAGAAACAAATTATATATATATATATGTATACATATGTACATGTGTATATATGTATGATAGTTAAGATAGGTATACTATTAATTTCTCTTAGTTCATTGTAAAGGAAGGTTTGTGCTAATATTGTTTGGACAGGCCAGGGATATAAATGAGCTGCACAGCGCCTGCCTGGCAAGTGCAAGGTTGTGAGTTTGATTCCCGGTACAAAAAAAAAAAATATATATATATATATATATATTGTTTGGACAATTAAATGCAGATATCTTGTACTCTGAGTAACTAATTTAAATATAACAATACACAATGTATTAACCACTGTTACCTTCTAATTATCTTGTTTTGAAATTTTGTTTTTTTCTCTTTAAAATAAAATTAAAAAAATAAATAAAGGGAGTTTTAAAAAAAATCCTGAAGATCGATGTACCAAGCTGCTAGAACAAGATCTTGGTTATCTCTGGGCTGTGGCGTTGGGGTGACATTTTCAACACTGTAAACACTTTCAATCTCTACGTTGTTTTGCAATGAGCTTCTAAAGATTTTTTTTAAATGGTGTACATATACCATGACTGTTAAAAAAAAAAAGCAAAGGAAAGTAAACAGCTGAGATGGTCCAAAGACTTACTCAAATTCCAAGAATCAGCTGGAATATAAGCTTTACTCAGGAAGAAACTTGGGGTTCAGTCACGTTGGAATTGCCAGCACCAAGGACAGCGCCTGGCACACAGTGGGATCATTTAGACGCTGCATTCTGATCATAAAATAAGACATTTGCATGAACTGGTTAAGGGTTTGGAAAACGTGGTTTGCAAGCTACTCCAGCCCTCCTCTTGTTATTGTAAATACTGTTTTATTGGAGGGTGACCACACCTGTTATTTGCATGTTTTCTTGGAGTGTTTTGACACTGTGTATCAGAGGTTGGACGTTCAAATGAGGTAACAGGGCTGCAAGGTTGAAAGCTGTGTATGCTCTGGTGCTTTGTAGAAAAAGTCAGCGCAGCTCTGGACTTGACTGTTTACCAGATGTTCTGAGGAGGGCGGTGCCCTGGGGAGGCAGTGAGGCATCCACGGCCATGTCTTATCTCTTCCCTTTCCACTTCATGCCTCATCTCGCTGGGCAGTCCTAGAGCTCAGATTGTGTGGATGGATGTGAAACCACTGCAGTCCTGCGGGATTAGAGAGATGTGTCACATAATTCTTACATGCAACTCAGAAATCTCAAAGTTCTGCAAACTCAAAGTTTTGGAGCCCTCTCTGGGCTGCAAAGCCTGACCTATACTGATGACTCTTTACAGGCATAGTTCTCCACAGTCAGTGTGAATATTAATGTGTTTTGCTGCAGAAATGTCTGGGAGTTGGATCACGGGGTGCTGCTTCCAGATGCTTCAGGGTTTCAAACCCAACGTGGAACTAATGCAGCATATTATCTTTCCAAAAGCTGCAACATTTTGAATTCCAAAGAGCATCTGGCCCCAGGGGTTACAGATAAGGCGCCTGGGCCTCTAATTGTAGCATGCCACGCTGTCACTGGAATTGAGTTAGAAGCAGAGTGTGTAACTTTGTGCAGGGGAAGAATGGTCCTGCAGAGATGGGGGTGTTGGGGACTGAGGTGTGCAGCAATCAGTGCTAGCAGAGGTGGGGCTGTGAGTGTACATCAGGCACTCGGGAAGCTTTGGGGAGAAAACAGCAAAATGTATTTTCCTAGGATTGACCCTATCCAAGGCCCTTTTATTCACCTCTAAGCAAAATTGTGGCATTTGTATGTATATTGTGTTGGTGATATATGGCTAAGAACACAAACACATCTATTTATTTATTTAAAAGATTTGGTACTATGCACGATTTCAGGCATCCATGGGGAGCTTCGAGATGTATCTCCCATAGGTAAGGGGGAACCACTGTAGTATTCTGATGTTGGAGAAATTCCCTTAAATTTCTGGTCTGATTGAGTTTGGTAACTAGAATGACAGGAAGCTTCTGTCCCTTACTTTGATCTCACTGGCTAGGGAGTCTACACAACCCTGTGCTGAATGCAGAGGGCAGGTCACGTGTCCGATCTGAGCTGCAATAGAGGCCAGAAAAGAGAACCTGGTATTTTCAGTTCTGGTTAGTGCATGGGAGTGGTCTTTACGCCACCTCCACAAAAGATGGGCACTTGCAAACCTCTCAAAGAGGTTAATGAAATGCGGGATATGCAACATGAATGACAAATCCGTCACTGTGTTAGAGACATAGAATGATGAAAAAACAAAATAGAATTAAAAAAAAAAACCAAACAGTGAAATCATGGAAATTCCTAAATGGTTGATCATTTTGTTTCATTTTCTTCCCGAGAATGCCAATCTTTGCATTTTTTTTCTCTTCTTGCTTGGGTTTAAATTATGCTTTCAAAAGCTAGTCATCTTTTTATGGACTAAGTGAATGACTTCATTGACTTGAAAGAACATACTGCCGATTGCATTTAATTGCTTTTCCCCTTTAAATCACAAGTGCTTATATTCAGGCCTGGATCTGCTCCAAATTAAGTGATTATATGTTGTTGCCTCCATACTATCCTCTAATTTCTCTAAAGTAAATGGACTGTTCCTGTCCCCTCCTAAAAGTAATGACCCATCATCAGAGGTAGCACATGCTATCAGGGTGACGGGTTTCCTGGGCAGAGATGGATTTTCACCATGTGGGTGACTTCCTTAGGATTCCAATAAAAAGGACTTAACTAAAGGGTAGAAAAAGATAAGGGAGATGCTTGTGAGGATGACAAAAAGAATGGCGACCAGTGTTGAGTTGCTTGTTTCTTCTTTGGATTTGGTTATTAGAATATGGAGAGAGATTGATTGCACACCTAGTCTGTGTTTGGCACTGGTGCTGTACAAGTTTACTACCTCTATAGTAC
>RJWT010032365.1:0-14144 GCA_004365215.1 Cuniculus paca | reverse complement strand
GATAAATTGAATTGGACAAGTTTGTGTGCCTCAAAACTTTCTATAAAACATATTAATAAATAGAACTTGGACATAAATGTACATAATAAGAAATAGCAAGGAGTCTTGGGTAAATACCTTCCTCAAGTAACGTATAACGCGTTCTTTTCAGTGACTGCAACAGCAACAGGAACTCCATCGCCTCCTTCACGAGCATCTGCAGCAGCCAGTGCAGTTCATATTTTCACAGTGATGAGATGGACTCAGGTGCGTTTGGTGGTGGCACATGCACTTTTTGACGTTGCTCTTATTGGAGATACCATTACAAGATTGTTTCTCTGATCTATGTATACTCCTACCTTTTATCATTTTTGGTAGACACATGTGCTACATTTCAGTTTAATGTGCTTGATAAAGTCCATTTCCCAATCTCAGTTATAAAGAGAATGCATTCAAAAGAAAGTAAAGCTAATTTTTATTGTATGTGCTTTATGATCTTTCTGTGATACTCTGAAGAATCATAGGTTTCAAGGAAATACATTCTGTTAAACGCATTCAGCCCTGTGAAATTTCAAACTATGGATTTTTTTAAAGACAGCAGGCGCAACAGAGCAAGACTTATACGTGGGAGAAGGGAGAGGAGTCTGGAGAAACACTGATAATCTAAATAGTTTACAAACATGTTTGTGCGTGAAGAGCAAATAATTTTTCACTCTATAAAAGCAAATATTATGTGTTAAATATGCAGCGTATTTTAACGGTTAAGCTATTAGGGAAACCGGCCATTTGGAAGAATCATTAGTATGGGGTAGCACAATGTTCTGTGTGACTCTGCTTTCAGACTCTTAGCCATTATTCAACCATCTGGAGTTCTTATTCTGAACATAAGAATTAGTATGAAATAAGGGCTTATGTTTATTTTATTTAACATGAAACTATTTGGAGATGTTAGCCATAACATGAAGTGAATAAATAGTCTTTCGTTGTTTGTTTTTTCATTTTACATCTAGGTGACGAACTTCCGATGAGTGTTCGCATTTCTCATGAGAAACAGGACAAGATACATGGTTGCCTTGAGCATCTCTTCAGCCAGGTATGTTGGTGAGATTGTGGGTCTTCTTCTCACAAACTAAACAGTCAGGAATTCCTCTTTCAGACACAACCAAAGAGCCTGAAGGTAGAATGGAAAGGTCTCAAGTTATGTGTGGTTCCACCCTCTTCTATTTAAAAGGGAAATAAAAATTCCTTCGGTCAATCAAACAACTCAAAGGATTGTAGCGAATGTCAACTGTTTTACCATCCTTAGAAAATTGAAAAACATCGTGCACAAAGATAATTTTTTTTTATTATTTGGGGTTTTTGTTGGAGGGACTTTCATAATACTTCATGACCTTTCTTCCTCTACACGATTTATAATTTCAAAAAGTACAAGATTGCCTTCATGTTCATATTGGTGTTTTAATTATTTAAAAAATAATCAAAGTTTGCAGTGTAGAAATGTTTTAACTACTTTGAAAGGATTCTAATAAGTTTTGGCTTTTATGAACTAGTTCCTAGTCTGGTCTTTCATTTCTTTCATCAAATAAATTGATATTTTGCATTAATGTATAATAAGATTATAAGGATTGTCATTGCAAATGACAAGTAGGTAGGTAAGTTTATTACAATGTTTTATTTAAATATAGATTTCATAAGCATAATAGAATTTCAGAAATAATTATTTCTTTAAGAAAAAAGTGTTTGATGAGATTTACCTTTAAGAATGTATACTATATACTATGAGAAGTATGTAATTCTGAGAAATGTGCTGTCAATAGGTGGATTCAATTACCAATCTCCTAAAAGGTCAGGCTGTTGTAAGAGCCTTTGAGCAAACCAAGCATCTCACACCAGGTCGAGGATTACAAGGTAAGGTTTAAAAATACCTATTAAAGAAATTAGTAAACAAAAGATAATAGATAATATAGTCAGGATGCAAAATTATCTCATAAGAAAAAAATTAATTGTTCATACTTCATAATTCACTGATGATTACTACTTCTGTATTAATAATCTTTGAATATATAAGAAATTAGTAGCTAAGTGACATATACATGCCTATAGTTCTGGTTGCTGGGGATGCTAAGGCAGGAGAATTACAATTTGAGGCCAATCTGTACAACTTAGTGTGAGACCATATTTCAAAATGAAATTACAAAGAAAAAGAGGTTGAGGATGTAGCTCAGTGGTAGAGAGCTTGCAGCCTCTAGCATTATAACACCAAAAAAGTATAGATTTTTATTATTGATCACTAGAAACCTTTTGGTTTTCTTTGAGAGTTTAAAATGTCTAGTATGTAAATGGAGCAGACACAACAAGTGTGTTACTTAAAGTTATATAAATGTTAAATTCCTTTTACTGAAACCAAGAATAATGCCTACTTGGTTTTATCCAAGGATGAGAAAAAAAGAAAACAAAACTATAAAATATGAATTTCCAGACAAAATGGATAAACAGAACAACAGTTAGATACATAGCTAACACTTTCTGACATCTAGTTTAGAATAGTGTTCCTATAAATGTACTTCTTTGTTGAAACATTTAATATTAAGATCTGACTTTTTAAATTTAACAAATTTTCTGCTATGGTTTAGCTAAAGAAATTTCTATTATGATATTATTTTAGCATGACTAAAAAAAGAAAGAAAATTCTGAAATCTATGGGCTGAACTGTTTGGGACTTGGTTGAGGCTGCAGAGACATTTTTCTGTTTTTATTCAGAATTTCAACAAGAAATGGAACCAAAGCTGAGTTGTCCAAAAAGGTTAAGGCTTCACATCAAGCAAGATCCTTGGAATCTTCCCAGCAGTGTCCGGGCTCTTGCTCAGAACATCAGAAAATTCGTTGAAGGTCAGTATGAATAGCAAAGAACATTGTATGATATCAGCAATAATCATTTTAAGACTCATTAAAACTAAAAGTCTAGTAATGCCTCATTACTTTTTGCAGTGTTTCATTTTGTGAGGAAATAAAAGAAATAAAATGGGTGAGGGAGGAAGAGAGAAAGAAGTAGGATTGTAGAACCTTGTGTTCCAAGGATCAGAACATTTTAGAGAATATTCTCAATGAATAAAATAAAGCTTATACTTAGAAAACAAATGGAACATCGAGGACTTTTAATATTTTTCTGACATAGAAAAGTTTCAAAGGATTCACAAGAGACTTGAAGCCTAATGTTAGGGAAAGTCTAAAAAAATCAATTGTGAATCATTATGAGAATGAAAATAATCTTCATTAGCTTTTAAATTTCTTTTTCATACGTGTTTGCCTCAGTTGATTATCATCATGACATTGTTTACATGACATCCTATAATTGGTACAGCCTGTAAATTAGAGATGTAAAACATGAGGACAATTCCACTCTGTCTGATTGCATGTTATTTGGGGTCAGAGCTATTCAGTAGAAAATTCTGAGTGTATCCAATGATTATGGTAGAAAATGTGAAATGAGAAACTTGTCTAATTTAAAAATTGTCTAATTTAGCTATTCTTTTCCCCGTGATTAGGCTAATGATTGGCAATGTCTGGAGATATTTTGGTTGTCACAGTTCTGTGTGTGCCACTGGCTTCTACTTAGTAAAAACCAGGGATGCTGCTAAACATTCTGTAATGTAATAACAGTCATTCACAACAAAGAATTATTTAACCCCAAATGTTGATACTACTAAGGTTGAGAAACAGCAATGATAAATATCATGCCTTTGTTTACATTTTTATTCCTCAATCATTTGTATGATATTTGGATATTAGCAACTTCAGTAACTACATTTTTAGGGCAGATTAGAGAACTACATACAATACTGAGAAAAGACAGTTCCTTATATCTGATGGCATCTGAATGAGTCACTTAAGTCCTTTATCCTCAGCTTCCTCATTTATTAAATAGGGATGGTTCAAATGTTCTGTGATTACTAAGTGTTCAGTATAAAAAATTCTCAAATATAACGATCCAGATATCATTTTGGATTGGTAGAGAGAAAGATTGTATAAATATGGAAAACGCTCCAAAACAAATCACAGTAGTTCTATTATATGATGAAGTCTTTTGTCCTTCACAGCTGGGTTCCTTGGCTGTCTTTTTACTTTATGGCTTAGTATGGTTACCTCTTGAGTTTTGTAGCATCACATGTAGTGAAAATTCTGAATTAACCTCCTCCAAAATAACAGATATTGAAAATGATAAATTTAGTTTTAAAAGATAGGCAAGTTTAGAGAATTGAAGCATATACCTAACAAAGTATGAAAGGCAGATAGTCTTGAAATAGATGCTAGTAATGTAACGCTCCCAGTCACTGTAAATCATACAGTTGTTCTTATTGTCACATTTTTTCTTGTTAATGATGAAATAAATTAATTCAATTTATTTCTTTTTAGAGTAAATGTAGTATCAATTTGGAATGGGCAAAGTCATAAGCTTTTTTTATCATATGTGAAGAACTGTATCTTTAAAATGCAAATTTCTAATACAGGATAAAACACTTAATATTTTAAAAGCTATTTATTTTGAGAACCTTACATTTTCAACTCAGGTCCTGGTTTTACACTCTTTGTACCTCAAATTGGATTTAGCAGCTGTCAATGCTAACTATACATCCATATTGACTGATTGATATGGGTTGTGAATATTGGTGCTGGGGAGTCCAGCAGTTGGTTTACTATGGTTGAATGTGGTGAGAATTTTATAACAAGTAGAGAAATTTTTACATGAGTAACCTACCATCAGCATTAGTAAACGCATTTTCAGTTCTTTGCTCCCTGTAAAAGTTACAGTCTTTTTAAAGTCTCCTATTTTTTCAGCTACAGTTTTTCACTTTTCTTTTTCTGTATTTGTCCTAGTGTCCTAAACATATATCTTTGTTTCCTGCATTTTTCATAATACTGCAATAATAATGATGATTTTCTAGGTAATCTCCCTGTCTTCATCTTTTCTGATCCATATATGCCACTAATAGATTCATCTTCCTAAAATATGTTCATGTTTTTAGTACTCTGCCACAGAACCTTGTAGTGCTTTCTGTTAATGTCTGGACTCATTAATCTGATGTTAGAAACTACTTTTCAGTGGGTATTTCTAATTGTGTCCCAATCTCAGCTTTTTAATGACATCATAAAATCAGTGCTACATCATTTAATGTTCGTTATTCGTTTTCCAGTATATTCCTTTGCTGTCACTACGTCACACTCTTACATTATGTACTCCTCCCCTAATACTCTAAATTTTCAAATTTTTGTGAAATGTTTTCTAGTCTTACAATTCTACCCCAGCTTTGGGTAGGTTTATATTATAATAACAACACTTTTCAAAGATTTTTAATATATATTTCCATTTATTTTTTCCTACTTGGGCCTCTAAAGTTGCAAAGATTGATGTTGTCATCATTTATGAATAAACTAGTTGAGACTCAAAGTAATTTGGCAAATTTTCTAAAGCCACAAAGGTATAATATAGCAGATCAGTTTTCTCTTAGTTCACCATCTCTTCCTCCTTCTGAAACATTTTTATTCTTATAGCCTCACTTGTAAAATTTAATGCCCTTTGCAGTATTTTCAGCACTTCTTATCAGTTAATTCTGTCTCTCTAACTCTTTTGTGAACCTTTCTAGAATAGGATGCAGCTTAAACTTTTTTGCTTCTCATAATATCCATAATACTGGACTCATAGGAGGATGTTTGTAAGTTTATAAATTTACCTATTGAAAGTGAACTGTTTACCATTTGGAAACAAATGGATGTCTAGCTCATTGAACAGAGCAATGAGTGTAAAGCCAATGTATTTATTAAATATCTGTGATTGGCTCTGTGTGAGATGAGGTGGAAAAGGGAATGAAAAAATACATATATATTTATATTTATATTTGTTTATTTGACAGTTTATTGACATAGACCACAATAGCTATAGGAGCATAGAGAGCAGCATGCAGGCTGAACATCTAAGGATGACCTACAAAGTTAGTAACATTTGAATGATGTTTCATTATCTCATTTAATTTAGAAATGAAAGATGCTTTAGGGTTTAAGTAGTGGATGGAATTTATACAAACATGCAAGAGTAGCATGTCAAATAAATGTGATTTTTATTACCTAACATACTAACATCATTCTCATTTTCTCATCCAGTTAAAATGTGATATTGGTCGCAGAAAAAGAGTGAAAAAATTAACTGAAGTGTTTCTTTTCCATTTCTTTGCAGAGGTAAAGTGCAGAATACTCCTGGCTCTTCTTGAATATTCAGGTAACATTTTGAAGCAGTTATGGCCTCAGATCTTAGAAGTCTAATAATATAAAGTCAATGTCTTCAAGTGTTTTCAAAGATAAAAGGATCCATATGATCTCTACCTTTTCTAAAGCCTTGAAGATTTTAAAAACTACTTACATAGTTTTCACAAAAACTTAATATATATTCACTTTTGATTATTAGTAAAAATATGAAAATAAGCCGTGTCATTAAAAATTTAGGTAAAATTAATTGTGCAAATAGACTTATTGCAATACAGACTTAATTTTTTAATGAGTAAAAGTATAGGAAAGCATTTTCTAAATTTTAAGTACATAATAGCACTTCTAGCATGCAAAAATATTAGCAGTGGAAAAATTACACTAAAAAGTAATTAAATACTTAATCAAACTCTTTGTAACAGATGATAGACTATAAGCCTTTAAAGGCAGGAGAGAATTTTCCTTTCCTTTCCTTTCCTTTCCTTTCCTTTCCTTTCCTTTCCTTTCCTTTCCTTTCCTTTCCTTTCCTTTCCTTTCCTTTCCTTTCCTTTCCTTTCTGAGACAGGGTCTCTCTTTGTAGTGCAGGCTGGCTTTGAACTTGCCATTGTCCTCCTGCTTTAGCCTCCTGAGTGCTGAGATTACAGGTGTGCGCCACTATTCATGGCTATTTTGACCACCAAGAAATGTCTAGAATAATAGTTTGCACATAGTGTTCAACAAATATCTGTTGCAAGAATGAATTAAAATTAATTTCAATGAAAAAGGAAAAAAAAACTATGATATATTTCATCAAGATCTTTTTAAAGATGCATTTGAAAAGGATATGGATCATAAGATTGGGAAAACTGAAAAACATGCCATCCAATAAGAGTGAACAATTTACTATTATGCTGCTATTTATCTTTTTTCTCTAGATTTAAAGAGATAGAATTAGGTCGATAAGCATATTTTTATTATGATCTATTTCTGAAGTGTGTGTGTATAAATGTAGAAACAAGTACATTATAGTTCTTTTGTATTTTGATAAGAATTTGTAACCAAAAGTACAAGCTGAACAATAACCTGTTATATCAGTTAGCTTTCGTTATGTTTAAAAAGTGTTTCTAGTCTTTGTGACTGAAAACAACAAGAATTTATCATTTTTCATGCGTGTAGTGTCAATCTGACTTGTTTTGATGATCTTTGAGAAGTTTCGTTAATACTGATTGGGTTTTCTCATGTGTCTGCAGCCAGGTGGTAGGCGCAGGTGACTTAGGGTGACCTCACTGAAATATGCAGTGATTGGATACTGATAATGACTGGGGTACAAGGCTGACTTGGGCACATGCCTGTCATCATCAGTGAGGCTATTCTGGACATATTCATGTGGCAGATTTGAGTGCACAAGAGCTCGACAGCTTCTGTTGGCCGAGGTATATAACTGGCAGACTTAGATGAAAGTTGATGAGACAGGAACTCTGCTGTTTCTTTTGAAATGAGATCTCACTGTGTTGCCTGGGCTAGACTGCAGTTCCTATGGGTTTCCTGCCTCAGTGTTCCAAGTATCTAGAGCTATAGGTATGTACCACTATCCCTGTCTTGGGATTCTGACTTTGATGGGAAGATTCTCAAAATTTTATTGCAAGGATCTGGAGAGACAGAAGAATTTGTGATCATTTTTACAATCCACTACACTTGGAAATTTTCAATTATAAATGGATAAGTGAGCTAAGTTAACGAAGAGACTTTTTTGCTGGTCGGTTGGTTTTCACTTTAATTAAACAAGTTTCTGCCTTGCTTTGGACTTTGTAGTAATGATTAAAGTCTCTCACAGTTTGTGAGCTTTACTAATGCACACTTTAAGGAACCCATTTTCATGGCTTTCACTGGGTTCTTGCAAACCCTGGAGGAGAATAGTACTGCTTTCGCAGTTTTAAGTGTAAATAAGTTGTACCTCAGACAGATTAATAATAACTAGTGTTATGGGTTGTGTCTTGATGTTCCCCCAAAACCTCATACAGTCATAGGAGAGGTTTTGTTTTTTTTTTTGGCTGAATCTAAACTATGTAATTCTGAGGTTAAGGTTGCCTAACTCTGGATGTGAGTGCTACCCACCCTTAGGGTATATAGCCTGGATAGAATATAAGGGACAGAAAGAGGGCTGCTTCCATTCCTACTGTTTGCAGCTTGCAAATTCACTGCTGGCTGCCTTCTGCCTGTCTGTCAGGCCATGGGCTGTTTCTCCTCTGCAGTGTCTTTCTGCCAACTTGTGGACTGAAACTTCACAAACTGTGAATCAAAACAAAGTTTTCCTCCTTTAACTTTAGGTGTTGGGTATTGTCTCAGCAATAAGAAAAATAAGTAGTAAATGGCAACTGGTGCATGGCATTCATTCACTGCATCGTTTTTAGTATCAAGCATCAGGCAAATTACATCTTACTGAGTAAGTGGATAAAACAACTGGTGGCATTTTTGAAATTCAAACTTAGTTTTACCAATACCAGAAGTGACCCTGGATTACTTTGTGTGGTGGATTAATTAATGGTCACCTAGTAACATACAACTGAACTGAATCAGCATAGTTCAGGGTGTGGAAGGCCAACCTCAGGATTGTTGCTAACAGTATAAAAAGAGAAAAGGAGGGGAAGATGGAGTGCTGTTGATTCATCTGGAAAAGTTTGTCATGCTGGTTTTTCTGATATGAACTCAGCTGTTCTCATAGTCGAAGGAGCTTGGGTTCTCACTGTCCCTGAGAATGGCTGTGATTCTCTGCAGGGGAGCTCTGGGCCTTACCTTGAATGTTGTTTCCTAGCCCCAGTTCAGATCCCTCAGCCTGCTGGCACTGATCCTTTATCCCACCAATGTAGACTTTCTAGCTTTCATTAGTGACATTTGGGCCTTCCCAGGACAGATCTTTGATATAAACTTGAGACATTGTCATGGGCTCTAGGCCTTCAACTAGACTCATGCAGGACATTGCTGTGGGATCCAGGTCTTCAGCTGGATTCTTTGGGTCTCAAGTGTGTGGACAGATCTCTTACGCTCTTCTGCATTTGACTTTTTGGGTGAATATTATAATATAATCCTATAAATTATGTGTCCTGTATTAAATCTATTCCTTTGCAAATCTGACTACAACACTTTGCTTTATTCATTAATATTCAAATGTTCTGGCAGGTGGTTACTTTGATTTTATTTTCTTTTTTTTCTACCATGATTTTTTCCCTATTTTGTCTACTTATTTCTTTTCCCACCACTTATACCAAAGCAGTAAGCAAGTTATTCCATATATTTGGCTATGAAATTATGTTCTTCACTTGAGAATATATTGTATATATTAGTATTAGTCACCTTTACTGCTGTTGGACAAAATACCTGACGCCTATAACTTAACCTTATTCAGTTCACTGTTTCAGATGATTTAGTTCATGGTCTGTTGGCTTCAAGGCAGAAATACCGTGGTGGAAGCTGTGGCAGAACAAAGCTACTGACTTTAGTGCAGCCGGGAAGCAGAGCAGGGAAACTGTGTCAGAGAGGAAGGGTGCAGAGACTTGATACAGACTCAGGTCATGTCTTCATGGTCCACTCACACAACCAAAATGTACTTTACTTTTCACCTAGGCAGCTCCCAAGCCAATCACATTGCCAAACTTAACTGAAACACTTCTAAATGCTGCATATTTCTTCACTCCTTTCATCCCTACCTTTCTTCTTCTCAAATGACCTTTTGCTATTATTCTTTGTTCATTCTGCTTTCCTTTCCCTACAGTCTCTACATCAGAATAGTATCTGGGATTAATTGTATGTATCTAGAAATTAAGTCATTCTCTTTTGACCAGCTAGCTAATTATAGAATTAAGCAAGCTATCACAGAATCCCAGAGCCTGTTGCTTTTCTTCTTTACTAAAAACTGAAAGTAGCTGCTGTACTTCTTTCTGTAATCTTGATAAAAATAAAGAATGAGACGATTTTTGGAAAAGGATGGACCTTTGTGAATTTTGAATGGCTTCATAATCAAAATGGAAAGACTGAATGTATTTCTGGGAGTAAGCAGATTTTGGTGTGTTTATTTTCATGGTGTTCCTTCTCCATTCAGCAGGAAGACCGAGCACTCACTCCGTGCCAGGAACTGCTAAAGGCTGGAAAAGAGGAATCACAATGATAATTCTACCTAATTTCGCTTTGTAACATGTTGTTATGATTTAGTATAAAATTTCCTCCCAAAAGGTCACATGTTTGGAGGGTGATTGGATCATGAGGACACTAGACTCATCAGCACATTCATCCAGTGATGAGTGCAGTAGCTAAATGTGCTGTTAGGGAAAGGGGCCTAGTTAGAAGTGAGTCACTGGGGGCAATATCTGGAAATGTGTATTTTTTTCCCCTGGTTCCTCCCTTCGCTCTCTGCTTTCTTGCTGCCATAAGTTAAGCACATTCCTCTGTCATGGTCTTCTGCAATCTTGTTCTTACCTTGGAGCCAGCCAACCATGGACTGAAACCATGAGCCAAAATAAATCTCTCTTCCATCAAGTTGTGTTAGGTGTTTTGTTTCAGGATGAGAAAGTAGCTAAGATAAGTGCTTTAAATCTTTTATTTTAATCTCGTATCTTTACAGCAAACCTAAAAAATATGAATGAACCCTATTTTACAGGTAGGGATCTATTGCCTAATACGTGGTTTTTGACGGCCAGCTAAATGGTGATAACATGACTTTACTGCCTATGAGCATAACTTGTATTATATACATTTCTCCTGGTTCTGGTGCACAGATGGTCCCTTAGGGAGCATAAATGCTTAACAGAACTCTCACAATGCTATGTAATTAGCTCCCTCATAGAAGGATGCCCTAAGTCTCTGCTGACAGAAAGCAGTTTATGGTACTTGCTGAGAAGGAATTTCACAAGAGGGTATGTAGAATATTCCATTACTTTAGTAAGCTTCAGTAGTTCAATGAGTTGACTATTGAACAATAATTTAAAGTTTGCTAGATGGAGAGGGAAGTATAGGCCTGCTGGTAGAACTGAGAAACAAATATGGGTTGTGATGGCATTTAATATTTGACAACTGTTGAGCAGTGCTGTGTAATTTAGAGGGTAGGTATGTGAATCCTTTGTTCTGTTTGCTTTCAGATCTCTTATTTTATTATATTCTCACTGCAACTCTGAAGACTATTGGTAGATTGTGAGATGAATGGAGGAAAGGAGTACATTGAGAAGCTGTAACACAAAGTGGGGATATATATCCGAGACCTTGTTTATTCTACAGTTTTCTAGCTTTGTTGTTCACTGTGAGATGATAACTTGTTAAAAGTTCTTGAAAAGCTCTTGAGATAGGTGTATTTTGAAGTCCATGCAAGCAAGTCTTTGGCTGTATGTTGAAAATAGGAAAATAGCAATAGCATATCCCTTCATGAAGTCTTGAGGGTTTATTAAGTGTCTTTCATTTAAAAATATGTTGGTTTAAAATTTAAAGGACAGTGTGGTCCAAGGCATCATGTGTATGTATCCCTGTCACTTTATTGTGAGCAGACATGCCTGAGTCTCCAATTTGGGCTTCTCCCAGTAATCGATGCAAGTTTTAATATCTGTGGGCATTCATTGCTAAAACTTCGAATTAATGAATGAACATAACTTTTATGTGGCAGTTGTATTTATCAACAGGTTTTGTACATTGGAAACACTAGTGTATATTGTGATTTGCTAATGAGAGTGAATGAAAATCTCAATTTGATTTAAATGCATGTAGAATATATACAGTAGTAGAGAGTAGATTAAATATCTAATTATTCTTTTTAGAATAAAAAAAGAAATTCAGATTTCTTATCAAAAACATTTCAGTGAGAATTATTTCTCTAAGCAGCAAGATGATTAGCCCTGAAATCTCTTCTGAAGCTTGCAATGGAACCAGAGCCTTGCTTCCCTATGCTTTTGCTTCTCATTCTTAATATCATCAGTTTCTTTCAAATTAGACTTTATGAAGTTATTCTCAGGTTATAGGTGGGAGTATTCCTGCCGCAGCTAGCTGAAGTATTTTTAAAATTTCACCCAGGTTTTCTGCTTGACTATAAGACAACTGGAAAACAAAGTAAAAATAAAAAAGGAAGATTAGGACAACTTTTACTTATTTAGTTTCTGTTTTAAACCTCAATACTTCAGTTGTACACTGGAGCTAACAACCTATCTAAAGCTCCCTCTTGTCAGACTGAATCCAGAGATAACAAGAAGCCTGAGAAAGATTTCCAACATTTATTTTCACTTAATTCATTTTTAGCTCTACTACCTTATTATTTTTTATTATTATTGTTGTTGTTATTATTATTATTATTATTATTTTGGCACCAGGGATTGAACTCACGACCTCGCTCTTGCCAGGCAGGCACTTACGCCACTGAGTTAAATTCCTGGTCCTTGTGTTTTTGAGGCATGGTCTCACTATGCTGTTCAGACTGGCCTCGAGCTCATTTTGTAGCCCAGGCTGGTCTCGAGCTTGCAATGATCCTCCTGTCTCAGCCTCCCAAGTGCTGGAATTACAGGAGTGCGCCACCGGGCCCGGCTTTGTTCATTTTTTCATTTGTGAAACTATATTGAATTTCTATTCTCTGTTATAAATTGTGCACAACAAAGTATGTATTTTGTTTTTTTTCTTGAGAATTGGTCAAAGTTTATTCCAAGTTTAGAAGTTTATTGTTATCTGTATAACACTCTTTCCTGTTTAGTAAGTAGTATAGGACATATGGTGTAGAAACTACGTAAGAGAAAAGTCTTAGCATACCAGTTTAGTCGAACTGCATGGAATTGCCATTTTCAACCAGTTGGACCTACCACAGCAGCAATATAGCTCAACTTAACAGATGAATATTTTCTGTATAAAATTAAATATTTTAATGTTTAATATATTTGCCAATAACATTTTCAAGAGTAGCTGTTACTAATAGTGAAACTGATACACAGAAACTACATTATGTGTACACATGTTTTTGAAGTCTGCTAAAAACAGATGTTCAATGTTTGTGGTAAACATAATAAAAATTATGCCTCTGTCAATAAATCGAATATTCAACACTGAAAAAGATAGCATTTATCTCTGTTTTCCAGTAATATTGACAGTGCTTCTTTTTTCCAGAGGATTCTAAAGCCTTTACAATATTGAAACACTTTGCAAATGAGATTATTTTTCTATATGTTGTTCTTTTAGTGCACGTTATTTTTCAGTGTGCAGAATGTGTGGCCTAGTATTCATGTAGTTTATGTAATTTGTACACATCCAGCCACTGGCAGAAGTTAACACAGCAAATAAGCTTCTTTTTATTTGAAAAAACTGTCTCAGATATGGTAGTTCACAAGACAAACACATCTTCAAAGTGAGTCTATTAAACTCCAATTAACTGCAGGATGAGACTTGTAGTAAACACTTAAAAATCAATATGTGCTAAAACTATGAATCCATTACTTATATCAAAGAAATAATCAGAATTCAAATTCCTATAAATTTGGGTGTATTTATTGCTCATTAAATCAAGTGCCTCAATTTGGGAGACATAGAATGACTAATTACTGAACAGCAAATATTCTTTCTTCCTATGCATTTCACATTAATATTTGGATAGGTTTAGCAAATATTTTTTAAAAGTGTTAGTGATACTGAATTTCATTTGTAAGCACAAGCTAAGGAAACCTGAATTTGAGTCATTGTAGCTAATGTAAATTGTATCTCATCAGTAAAGAAAATATAAATGTGAAGTGTTATTTTTCTCATTTTTTATAAAACAATCTAATGATTGCAAATGAGAGTGAGAGTATCAATTAAGAAAAAAGTTCTAGTGTTTCTAAATTTTTTGGTGTTCAATGTTTGCTAGAATGCATAATTGCTAAAATATTTATGCTCATTAATACATTCAAATTTAGATTTTTCACATGGCCTGGATTGATGGA
>RJWT010032364.1:0-14134 GCA_004365215.1 Cuniculus paca | reverse complement strand
TCATCTTTCCAGCCAACCTACTGCAGGCTACTTCAGCTATGATTCTTCAACCCAACAGATCCTCACCTACTTATTCACTTCTCTAGTAATCAGCCTACTGCAGTCCAGATTCTATCCCACTGCTCCAATGGAATTGTTTTTGCTAAGGTTACAAATGGCCATCTAAGTGACACACTTCAGTCCTTACAGGTAACTCATCCCCTCACAATTCAGGGCAGGCATCCCTTCCTGTAGGATGCTTCTTGTTACTCACCCAGGTTGGGTATACATACTTACCCTGAATCCCACAACATACTGGGGATCCTTTTATTAATGGATGCTTATTATATTATAGTGAGTACAAACTGAGAGGAAGACTGTCTTACTCATTTTCATATCAGTACTATTCATCTTACATCAGTGGCTTCCTGTGAAATCCTGATTATATAATAGCAGCTCAGTAAATACATATTGAATGACTGCATTACTACTGTAAATCATTAGCACTTGATCTATAAATCTGAAATAACCATTTTAAAAGAATAATGTGGAGGACCCCATAAAGATCATTGTCTCCAAAATTTTCTACCACTGCTGAAGCTAATAACACCAGTGTGCTAGTATTGTACTGCATTGCCAGCCAGATTAAGGGATGCGGAAAACTGAATTCACTAATGTTAACTCTAACCTAAAGAAACCATGAAATCCACATTCTGTTTGTAAATGTAAGCTACAGATAGTCAAGGACAGACTAATCCTGATCTCATGCAGAAAATATAGCAGACCCTTGCCAACTAAAACCAGATATTATGGTAGGCTATATAATGACCTTCTAATGATGCCCACATCGTAATCCCTAGAACCTGTGACTACTTCCTTATATGGCAAAGTGATCTTTTACAAGTTATTAGGGATTTAGAGATTGGCATGGATCATCTAAATAAGGCTTTAATTATAATCACATAGGTCCTTAGAAAAGCAAGGCAAGAGATTCCAAGGAGCATACAGAAAAACACACAATGAGGATACAGAAAAACAGAAGCAGAAGCTGAAGAGATGTACTCAGAAGATGGGCAAGAGACCAAAAGCCAAGGAGGCCTCTAGATGAAAAGTCAAGGAGATGGATCGTCCCCTAGAGCCGTGGGAAGGAACAAGCCCCACCAGCCCCTTGGCTTTAGTGGAGTGTAACTGATTTAGGATTTATAATCTCTAGAACCCTAACATAATACACGGATGTGATTTCAAACTGAGTTTGTGGTGATTTCTTACAACAACCAGAGAAAACGAATACAGATACTAAAGGGCTTTCCTGGGTGAAATAAAGAAAGGGGCCAAGAAGCAGCTTCGATTATGTAGATACACATCTACCAGAGATCCTGGCCCATAATAACAAAAAGCCCTTGCCACTGCTAGAGACAGGGAATGACCACTGCAGGAAAAGGAGAAGGGTAGAAAGCAGAAGAATGAACGGTGTCCTCCCGCTGTCCTACCAATTCCTACCCTCCCAATGATATGTCTAACCCATCTCACTACAGATAATGCCTAGGAAATCCAGCAGTGTCATCGCTCCATTAAGTGCAACATTCCTTTAGGCAGGGAACCTTTCTGCCCACGGCTGGTCTGCACAGCTGAGGTGGTATATAATTTGCCTCGTCCTCCACGCCAAATCAGGCAGCAGAAGATTCCACTCACAGCCAGCTGGTTCTGTAGCTGTTTGACCTGCTGCTGCAGCACTTCCAGTTGCTGACTCTGTCTTTTGGATGAGCTTGTTGAGTAGGAGAGCTGTGAGAGGCTGTTCAGGGCCTCCTTCAATTTGGTGACTTCCTTTGACATCTCATTTATCTAGTAAGAAAGGAAAACTGCATCAAATAGGCAATAATGTCTTTAGAGAAGCAAAATTCCATATATTTCTGTGCCTCCAATGTAGTTCTCTGGGACTTGAATTCCTTTTATTTTCTATTCTTTAAAGAAAGCCCATAAAATGAAAGATAACAAAACGAGGCAAACCAGTAAAGTTCTCTACATCTATTCTGTGCAGATAATGGCCCACGAATTACATACTATGTTTTGGTGCATGAGAGATGCTGACTTTCTTTTATCCTTAAAAGGGGTGTGACTAAAAGAAGTAGAATTAGAGACATTTTTTATTTGGAGGGAACTATGTCTCGTCCAGTATTACTGACAAAGACAGTCACAGTCGGTAGCTCCCAACTCACACCACAATTCCCTATCCCCACCCCATAGGCTTTTGAAGCCTTTTTGAAATATTCATAGTCATCACAAAATAGTGATAAATTGTGCTTTAATACCATTCAAAACCTGTGCCACAGAGGACTAGGGCACACAACAGACTGAGGCAGAGCACTATCCTGAACTTAATGCCTTGCCTTCCTCTTTTCTCTGTACCAGATCCACTGACTTGGAGGGGGAGAAGCCCCATGGAGCTCTGGGAAGCAAGATTACATCTGGGAGTATTTGGCTTCTGCATGATGGAGGAATCTATTCCTATAGCTGTTTGACTGCTACAGCACATTCAAAGAGAGGAACTGAAGTTGAAGCTAGTTCACAAACACTTTCCAGACACCTCTACCCAACACTGTCAGACCTTCTAGAAAATGATTTTTAAGGGGTAAATATGCACCACATACATGAAAACACTTTAGCATAAAGAGAAGTAGATGAAGACAGGTGCTTTATCGAAAGCAGTACAGTATCTAACATTACTCTTTATGGGGACAGATATAGTCACATACAGAGCCTCTGAGCACTCACAACAGTTTACTGCCCCCCAAAAATCATACGTATGTTTAATTTAGTAAAGGTTAAAGGGCCTGGGACTTTTTGCTAGAAATCCTACAAAAATGGAATATTACCAACCTTTTTATCTTTATCCTCCTCTATTTTTGAAGAGCTCTCAGAATATCTTTTCATTTCTGCAATTTCTTCCTGAGCTTGCTGGAATTTCTGCAGAAGTTCATTTACTTCTTCCTCTTTGGATTTCAAGAGAGTCTGAATGTTTTCCTTTTCCCTTTTCACCTGTGAGACTTCACTTCGAACCTGGGCAAAGTCTGAATGGACTTTCTCTTTCTCTTTCACTGAATCCTTTAGCTTCAATGTTAGCACACTCACTTCACTCTCTAAAGATGACTGCAGCTTTTCATAGGAAGACCTGGGTACCATTGCATCGGTCATGGCAGCTTTTTCCTCTAGAAGTTGCTTCTCCAGCTTTGCCACTTCCACTTCCTTGCTTGCAAGGTGCTCTTTGAGGCTGCCTATGGTTTCTTCCATCTCTTTTGAAGTTGTCCGCAGAGTGGTTATCACTTGCAAATGTTCTGTGATAGACACAAAATTCTCTTTCTGTGTATCTACCAGTTGTTTGAGCTGGGTCAACTCATTCAACACTTTTGAATACTGAGACTTCATTTCAGAGAGTGCCTCTTCTGCTTTAGCCCTGGATACATTTGACACTTGCATAAGTTTCTCATGCTCTGCTTTGTGAATATATTCAGCTGTTAAATCCTCTGAAGACTTCCTCTTCCTATAATCTTCCAGCTCAGCCTGGGCTTCTTTGTACAGCTGCGACAGCTCGCTCACCTGTTTATTAAGTTCATCTATCATCCTATTCATGGCCTCTTTCATGTCCCCAGCTTCATCACTAACTTCTTGTGTTGTCTGATTTTTTAGTGTATCTTTCAATTTCATTATTTCTTCTTGGGCCTCTTGGTACTTCTCAAACAAAAACATTTTCTCCTTATTCATATTCTCAATAACAGAGCAATATGAACTTTTCATTTCCTCATACTCTTCCACAGGTGGCTTAATCACTGCATCTTTCTCTCTCTCCACAAGTTTTTCCTCTAGCTCTCTTACTTTCTCTTTGTTTCTTTCACTTTCTTCTAATGCATTCTGCAGATCGCGCTTTAGCACATCTATTTTCTCATCAGTGACCCTCAGCTCATGGAGACATGAATAGCTATCCACACTCTCCTGTGACAGGAGACCCAGTTTCATCTGCTTCTGAACACTGAGGACTTCTTTCATGGCCTCCTCATACTTGCTCTGAGTTTCTTTAAGTTTCTGACTGAGGTCAGAGCCATTCTCTGAAATCTCTGTGTTGTTCAAACACACTAGTTCTGTCCTTCGGGTTTGGAGCTCGGTCTGTAGCTGTTTCCTCTCTGTCTCAGAGCTCTCCAATCTCTTCTGCAGGTCTTGCAAACTCTCTTGTAGTTGCTGAATTCTAATATTGTTGTCTGCAGTAGATTTCCCTGAAGAATGTGTTACACCAGGTGGAGATGATTTGGAGTCTGGGGGATCAGCATCACTAGGTTTGCCCAGGGAAGGGGCCAAATCAGACTGAGCAGAATGGAAAGAGCCAATGCCTAGATCTCCTTCTGTGTCTTTGGGTGATTTGGCCTGTGAGAAAAAAAAGCAAGAATTAAATGGCATCTAAGGTGTGCTTAAGTGAGCAACCAACTGGAACAAAAGGAACAAGTGTGAAATTAAGGTACAGAAGAGCAGCATGATCGTTTCATACAGATGCTATGTTTTGGTTTTTTCGTTTGAGCTTTTTTTGTTTTATTTTTTTGTTTTTGTTTTTATTTGTTTTGAGACAGGGTCTCACAATGTAGCCTAGGCCGGCCTTGAACTCACAGAGATCACACTGCTGGCTCTGCCCACCAAGTGCTGGAATTATAGGCATGTACCACCATGCCCGGCTCATATGTATAGTCTTTCGTGATTAAAAAAATACAGTCTGGAACATCAGAGTTGGATTAATGACACAAAGAGCATTATGTGTTCTATGAAGATATTATTTGTATTATTTTTAAAACACTGGAATTGTTTTGTCTGAAAACCCTCTGATTCAAATTTTTCCTGTTTCTCATATTCTAGTTGTTGGGGATGGGCATACTATAGTTATTTCTTATTGAATTTATAAGACTGTTAGATGGTCAGCTTTACCAAAGGAATGGCTAATATGATATGTAAACATTTACATTTTTGAGTATAAAAATTTTAATATAGTTGGATGTAGTGGCACACACCTATAATCCCAGCTACTCAGGAAGCTGAAGGGGGATCATGAGTTCAAGGTCAGACTGGGCAACTTAGTGAAGCCCTCATCTCAAAAAATTTTACGTATATAAAAATTTAAATAAAAAAATTCTGTGTATATAAATAATCGTATGTATGTAATGCATATATTTAAATGAGTTTTATTTATATAAATAAATTTTGATAACATAATCTATATTTAAATTTTAATATATGATTGCCATGTATACCATAATATATATAATTATATGTAATTTCCAATTTACATAAATAGAATCAATGAAAACTACTCTCAAGGAACAAAATAATGTGAAACCATAAAATGCTCAAAGCTTACTACTTTTTAAAAAAGGAAGAAATGTATTTAAAGCGAAGTACACAATGACTACCTATCCTTAAAAATGCCAATAGCTTGACTCCACAGAATAATCTGGTAGCAATCTGTTTACCTACTTGTAGTTTATCTTGTAACTCTTTATTGTGTAAGGTAAGGGAAGCCACTTTTGCTTGCAGTAGGACAAGAAGATCTTGTTGATCAGCTTCAGAACTTACATCCAATAAACTATCACCACCTTGGAAAAGAAAAAGGCAATTTAAGATATTATTTTTTAAAAATGGTTATTTCTTTGTCCTCTAACAAACCCACTTTCTGGCTGAACACAGTTCTTCCTAGTCCTGACTATAAAACCCTCCACCAACAGTGAACAGCAATTTTCACTTTTCAGCGCTGCCTCACTGCGGTATTCCCGGCACAATGCTAGGCCCAAGTACCTCAAAGCTGATTCTGAAAACTGGTGGGTTTGGCAATACACTTTCCGTTCACTTGAGAAGTGTTACATGTTGGGTGATTTTTCCTTCCTCTTGCTGCCTCGTAAGTCCCAGTTCTAAGAATCTTTTTAAAAATATCTGTGGAATCTGGTTTATTTTTTATCCCTACCACCATTAATACAGTTCAGACTTAATCGCCTTCCTTTAAAAATCCTGCAAACAGCTTCCCAACAAATCTCTGCCCCTCTTTCCAGTGAAAATACAGCCTGTGTAGTAACATCAGACCTTTCTAAAAGATAATTTGATACTTTGGGACATTCTTTTGGTCAAGTGCTCAAATTGTTCTCGCTCTAAAAATTATTTTTGAATTCCTCTGTGTTTGGCCCCAGTTTTCATTTTCAGGTTTATGCCTCACTGTTTACTAGAGTGCCACTTTGCTCAGATTCATGGATCCCATCATATCCTCTTTATTCTTAACACGTGATTGAGTCTTTGTTTAGCCCCAGAACTCCCCTTACAACATCTCTCTACCTAGATAATTCTTAGACAGTCTTCAAGGCCCATATCCAACTCAGCCTCCTCCTTACAGCACTCACTGAGCACCCTAGCATGAAATGATCTTCTCTTCTTTGACTCTCACTGTAATTGCTGTTGGTAAACCACAATTTTTTAAACATCCTACTGATTATGATGCTGAAATAGCATCTGAAGCAATGCTATTCTTTTAAAAAAATGCTACTTTTAAATGCTCACTCAAGTAAGAAAACTTGCTTTTGAATTTAATGTAATGTGCTACTTCCTTCATCCAGAAAGTCTTTCTATGAAAAAATATCAGCTGAACAAAACTGTGTGCAATGACATAGTTGTTTTGAACTCCTTTATTATTGCTGACTGGTACTAGGGGTTTTTTTCTGCCTATCATACTTTTCATTTTCTCACAGCCATTTAATGCAGAGATGAAGATTTGGATCTTAATTTGAGTGGCTCAAAATTAACGTTTCCTCATAGAAAATCTTGCTTCTGAAAGTAAGGCATTGTTCTGACATCTAATGCTTTCTAAGTCCTCTTAATATCTAGCTTTCTTTCTGGTTGAATGAGCTAGGCTACTGCGATCATTACTGCAATTCTAAGTAATAGAAATTACCTCACAGATACAATGAATAGTTTGTAAATTATCCAATGTAATGCTTGTTCACTTATATTAACATTGATCTCTGTCAGACATTAGAGAAAGTGGAATGTTTCTAAATTCTGCAAATCAAATTTATGTTCTTCAAACATAAATGAAATGAACACTACTTTAAGAAACTGAATGCTGAAACAAAACAGGGCTTTTAATCATATACTGTATAGGTTAAATTAATTCTGAAGATACTGTGCTATATTGCTCATAGATAAAATGAATCTGTAGGAATCTTTTTCTCCTTTAGGAAGAACTTAAAAGATACAATGAATTAAAAAAAAAAGGTACAGTGAATTAAACCCTATCCTAGCACAGACAATGATTCAGTATGCTTTCATTATCCTCTGTTTTTGCCGGAGTCTGCTTACACCTGAAGCAGTAAAGTTAGACTATGGCAGTCACAGAGGTGCATGGCTCCTTCTCTCTTCATGACAGAACTTGCTGCTCAGCCGCAGTGAGTTCAAGGTGCTGGTCACCAACATCCTGAAGTTTATGGACCACATCTCAGAATGCTGTTTTTAAATGTGTAAGGGAAAATTAATAGGGTATGGGGACCTAAATGTTTATTTTGTAACACACCAAATAACAAGATGCAGAAGCAGGTCTGGTAACTGCCAGAATTCTTAGTGGATATTCAACATACCCAGTGTTTATAACAGTAAAGTGATAGGAATTTGTGAACTCTCTTCAGGACTAAGTCATAGGTCTGCTAATACCACTGGAGTTTGTCTGTAATTGAAGAAAATGGTAGTGCTTTTTTAAACAAAAAATTACATTGTTTATATCAAAACTCAGATTCTTTAAAATCCAGAGTATAAGGCCCCCTGAAGTCCTGTGCATTGTGGGCTGCTGTATGACAGCAGGCTTATTCTCATGCCTTCCCTGTATAGTGTGGCCTTTGCGCTGTTTAAGTGGACATGGAACAAAGAAAGTTTGGTTAAAGGAACAAAAAACAGACGGTCTTTTATCTTACCTGTCGTACTGTCACTTAGTCTGTCTTTGTTTTCCCGTATAGAACTAATCTCTGCCTGCAGAAACACAAAAATGACTTAAAAAATATTCCTAAATATAGCATTGCACGAAAGACTCAGATTCCTTCTTTGAGAGAGCAGAGTTGGCATTATTCTACCAGAAAAACAGGTAGATCTAAAGAATAGAAAGTATTTTAAGGATGTGAATATAAGTGACAATCTATCAACTAAGGTATAATTTCCAAAATATTGGACGCTCCAGAGGGTATATTCTCAAAATATTTTTCAGAAGTTTTGTTTAGTGAGTGGGACAAAAATATATTTATAATTATATATAACAGCTCATTTACAGGGCTGTGTTCTAAAATCTGAGGTGGAAAGATTACTTTCACAATGATCTTACTTTCTTGGGTCATACATTTAATATTTCTAAATTCTGCAAATCAAAGAATTTTACTTATCTGGATCATACATGAGTAATAAATAACACTTGTCGGGGAATAAAAAGGTAATTTTAGAAGGGAAGAAATGTTAGTATGGCCTTGGATTGGTAATTGATCTCCTAAAGATGTCCTTTAATCTCCTGTTTCTGAGTAAACACATTGCAAAAATTCAAAGACAGACTCATTTCAAGAATCATATTTCAAAATGTTACTTTCCAGCTATTACTATGTTTCATCTAGATGAGGCACAGATAATGATAAGAGAGATCATTTTTCAGCAAAAAGACTTTTACAAAAGCCCAAATGTTCAAAATCAAGTAGCTTATTTTTGACAAATGCGTATCTTTTCAAAAAGCTGTTCTTTCCATTTTAGAAAAATGTCATTTTTTCATGGTACAATAAATGACATTCACTTGAAGTTTACAATTTGAGTAGATTCTGACAGATGTACACGCATGGAACCACCACTATCATCAAGATGTAAATATTTTCATTACTCCTAAAGGTTTCCTCATGCCTCATCACAGCTAATCCCCATCCACTCCATTTCCAGGCAACCATGAGTCTCCATTTTGCATTTTCTAAAATTGCCAAAAATGGAAAAATGGAATGTCATACTGCAAGGATACTTTTGTGGCTGGCTGTTTTCATTCAGCATGATGATTTTCAAACTCATCTATGGTGCTGCTTGCACCACAAGTAACTCTGTTTTATTGTTGAGTACTATTCCATTATATGAGTATCTCTTACATTTATCCATGCACTTTTTGAATGTTGAGTTATTTCCAGCTTAGGAAAATTGTAAATAAAGCTGTTATGAACATCGATGTATAAGATTATTGTTATTTATTTATTTATTTGGTACCGGGGATCAAACTCACAACCTCACGCTTGCCAGGCAGGCACTTGTGCTGCTGAGCTAAATCCCAGGCCCAATGTATAAGATTATTATATAAACATATATTTTCATTTCTCTTGAGTAAACACCTATGAGTGGGTGGGTGATCATATAATTATTAGGTAGATGTCTAACTTGTGAGTGGGTGGGGAGGGGCACTGGGGATTGAACCCAGGGACTTTCTAGTAAGCAACATCCCCAGCCCTTTAATTAGTTTTGAGAGAGGCTCTTGTTAAATTGATAACTTGCCCAGGCTGGGCTTAAACATACAGTCCTCTTGGTTCAGCTTCCCAGAGAGCTGGGATTACAGGCATGCATTACCTGGCTCTAATGTTTACGTTTTTAAAAAAACTACCAAATAATTTTCCAAAGGAGTTATATCATTTTACAGTTTCACTGAAAGAATATGAATGGTCTAAGTCTTCCACATTCTCACCAACACTTGGTATATTTACTCTTTTTAGTGTTTAGCTATTTTAAATATATGTCACTTTTTATCTTATTTATTTAGAAGTTATAGTCCTCTCTACTCTAAAAAATCACAACTTGTGATATTTTTCTTTGGAATGTATTGCTTCTTCTAACCCATAGTCATATGAGATGATATTAGGGAACTAAGTGCAAAAGAATAACTTCCTAGTCTTGTCTTTTGTAGGTATTCACCCTGAGTTTATTAATAAAGTCAAGTTAAAGTGAACGAATGATAGGCTGATGGATTAGTTTTCATATCAATGTACATCCAAGTTTTTTTTTTTAAAAACATGTTTAGTAATTCTGAGATGGAAGCAAGTAAATATACACTTATGCAAACTGAATTTCATTTTAACAATTACAAATTTTATTTCATTCCAAGTACAGTTTCCTTCTGATTGTTCTTGAATTTCCTTAAAATACTTGCTAACCACAAATGTACAGACCTAAGTAGAATAAGACCTAATAGATCTTCTAAAATTCAGGTAAATCATCTTTGTCTCTAGAAAAAAAATTTTTTTTTCTAATTTTTTCTCTGAAGCAATTTTAGGTTTATAAAAAGTTTTAAAGTGGTGACATAGTTTCTCCTAATCTTGACTTACATAGTAATGAGGCATTAGTCAAAAATGAAGCTATGAACACTGATAAATTACAGGCTTTATTTTGATTACACCAGTTTTTCTGCCAATGTCC
Organism: Cuniculus paca; assembly: GCA_004365215.1. Taxonomy (NCBI): domain Eukaryota; kingdom Metazoa; phylum Chordata; class Mammalia; order Rodentia; family Cuniculidae; genus Cuniculus; species Cuniculus paca. The sequence continues at coordinate 3,673 of RJWT010032364.1, read as the reverse complement.
TTTTCCTATCCCAGGATCAATATAGTATATCACTCTTTATGAAGAGAAATTTAAACTTTTTAATTTTGGCACTTAATTAATCTATAGTCAGGAATAAACAAGGGGGTGAATACCAGCCAGAAGTTACCAACTTCTACCATTTTACCTTCTAAAGAATTTATTTTTAATTGTTAAATAAAATTACATGTAACTAAATATATATATAATTTATAAATAAAATTACATATCTATATGGTATGCTTTGAAATACATGAGCTAGTAAACATGCATCATCTCAATCATTTTTGTGAGAATACTTAAAAATCTACTCATTAGCAAGTTTCAGTAATACAATACATTGGTATTAACTACAACCACCATGTTGTACAAGACATCTTGTAAATTTATTCCTCCAAACTGAAATATAACTTTTTTTTTGAAATATAACTTTTGCTCAACATATCCCCAAAATTCCCTACTTCCCTCAATACCCAGAGCCTCCATTCTACTCTGTTTCTATGAGTTCAACTTTTTTAGATTCCTCATCAATGCCATTTATCACTAATTAAAAGAAAGAAAATTAATTATTGATTAGTAAATGTAATTTATTCTCTCCATTCTTGTTTTTATGGTGTCCTCACCAGGAAAAAATAAAGGGTTCTTCATGGTGAAAAAGTTGTGAACCAATCATACAGAGTATATTGTTTTGGCTGTTTTTGTGTACTTTAAAGAAGGTCTACCATGTATCTTTAAAAGCAGTAACAAAATTGAACACAGAAAGTAAGTACCTTAAAGGGTGGTTCAGCAAAAAATAGTGATTCCTTTCCCGAAAGTGGTGTTGAAGTTATTGATCTTGGGGAAGATACATCACTCAACTAAAAAAACAAAATGAAAACCGTCAGTAAAGAATGTGTTTTCAAAATCTTTTTTTCTGCAGTGCTGAAGAATTAGTCCATTCAGTTGATGTAGTTAAATCTTACAGTATATATCCTTAGCTTCAGTTAATTCAGGAGTAAATTTTTTAGCCAATTCAGCTATTTCAAATACTTTCTGAAAGTTTATAGAGTATAATTAAGTAACTTTGATTCTAATATTAACTAAAATCAATTTTTAAAATCTGTAAAACTTTTATTGCAGGGTGAGCATACTGTTAATGCATATGTTAACATATATTTCAAATTATCGGATGAGACACTACTCTATCTGAATATATTTTTATTTGCCATTTCATAGATTTCTGGGCTCCTTCTCTATGAAGAGTCATAAGCTCAGAAATAAAAACTACTTATAATATTAACCAACCAAAAATGAAATTTGAAAGGCCAATACATTTAACAATATTTTCAGAGACCAACTAAAATTCATTTTCATCTATCTTTGTAGTTTCGAACCATTCATTTTCCTGTCTCTTACTGGTAGTTAATAAAGGGAACTAACAACACACTTAAGCTTGAGAAAAGTTTCCATCTTAACATTGAGAAAACTCCTTGATTTTTTTTTTAAAAGAGACTGTTTAACTCTACAGTTTTGAAATAAGTAAAAATCAACATTATTTCCATACTAACAATCAAAATCTTTCTTGCCACAGTTTTTTATTTACTACTTTCTGCTTTTTTTTTTTTGGTGCTGGGGATCAAACCAGGCCCTTATGCACATCAGGCAAGCATTCTACCATTCAGCTACAGAATGAGCCCCACAATTTATAATTTCAAACCACAAAAGAAAATTTATAATGTGCACTTCATGGTCAGTTCTAAAATATTTCTTTTGGACCTAAACACAAAATGATGAAATCATGGTTTTTCTGGTGTATGCTTGTTGATTTTTGGTTTGCTTGTTTTTACCTGGGTAGGACTGATAGGAGGTGGTGGAGCTTTGCGTTTTTTTGGAGTTCCACTTCTTTCTGAGCTTATTTTAGAGACTTGTTCATGCTGAAAGTTATCACAGTCCAAAGAATGGAGGTGGGTTAGTTAGGTTAGTAAAGTCTGAGCAAGTAGCTGCATCAAACAAATGAGAAAAAACCTCAACAGTTCATGCATTTCTTACTTCACTGAGACTTGAAATCTGCTACCAACATAAAAATAAGTAATATGCATGCTCCAAGGTTTCTTCTACCAGCCCATGCTTTCATAGCAAGAAATTTAAAAAAACAAAACAAAACAAAACATGACAAAACCAGATTAAACTGGAGAACTGGGAAAGTAGAGGGTGAGGAGTTGTCTACTATAACCTAGAAGCTAGAATACAGTTATATAGTCATCTTTCCATCTTAATGTAAAGCAGTAGTATTTCCTGCACCTCTGAATTACTTGCATTCTGTTTTCTTTTAAAGAATGTTACTTGAATGAAAGGGGATCTCATCTCTGAAGGTTATTGATAAGTAAGTAATGAAGTTAGCACATAGTAAATTCAGTATTATTTGTTGATTATGATTTCTTCTAGAACTTTGGTGTATAAATAAATAGAAAACCAAACAAAAACAAATAGTAATATGCATTTACGAAAAACTCCAAATAAACAGGACAAACTTCTCAATTTGTTCTCTGGGTAACACAGAATGACGTTTTAGAAAAATCTCACCTAAAATAAAAAGCTAAGTCTCTTATTTTCCTTATATATCTGACATTTTCATGGTCATAGCTCTGCAGTCTATGTGATAATTACAAAAAATATTTACAAAAACTTACGTGGTCTCAGTTTAAATCACATCAAACATTTTTACATCAGTAGGAACCATTAGTATGTGTTTGGAAAAGATGAAGTTTAATGTTAGATGCTTTTGAAATAAAGTAAATCACTAAAACACATTCACCACCTCATAACAATAAATCATTTATCCCAAAGATATTTCAACACTAAGTATTTTCAGTGTACTCTATATCACTTTTCTAGTCAACCAGAGAGTTTAATCTAAATATTTTAAAATTCCCACTAGCAAAAATGAAAAAAAAAAAAATCCTTGGCCACCCTACCCAAAGATAAATACCTGCTTTGGTTTTGTTGGGGTCTTTATATCTAGAAAGAAAAGAGTGAAAAACAGAACTGTAAGAACCACAGTGACTCATATCATATCCACTTTGGGTGGATACAAAGACACAGACATACATATCACACACAACATGTAACACTTCAGTTTTTTATCAAAGAATAATAAATTTATTGTATTACACAAATTCCTTTATCCTTTGGGGAAAATGGAATAGATAAATTTAAAATAACATTGGCTATTTTCTTTCACATACCAACATCCTGAGAGATTTTTGATAAGAGAAGGCTTTGAATTCCTGCATTTTCTGAGAGTCTGGAATAATGTAAGGCATTGTGTCCAAGAGAATCTACAAGGTTTAGGTCTGCACCCTTTTTAATTAAGGCTTCCACGATGTTAGAGTTGCCAGTCTCACAAGCCAGCATAAGTGCCGTTCTAAACAAGAAGACACAAAATTAGTACTAACTTAATGTGAAAACGTTTTACTGGGAAATCAATTGTTCTAAAGACAATGGAAATGAAGCTTAAGAGAAGTTAAACCTTGACTACATTTAACCTTCTGGGGAATTTGAAATGAAATACTATTAAGTTGGAATTAGGTAGTAGTTGTTTTTAAAACTTCAAATTAAATCATATTTAGTTCAAACAACAGACATAATCTATAATATTTCAAAAATGATCAGATTTAATAGGACTGACATAAATATT
>RJWT010032363.1:0-14152 GCA_004365215.1 Cuniculus paca | reverse complement strand
TCACAGGAGATTTACAAATATTCCTCATGTCCTTTTACTAGAGAGATGTGGTTCTTTTAGAAAAGAGCGCTGTGACTCTGACATGATTTGCCGAAGAACAGTGGTCATGACCTAATGACCCATGTCCCCACAAGAAGAAAAATCATTACCTGGAGATGCTAGAGGTCTCAGAACCCCTGGAAATTTTCAGAAAGGTCTTCTCATAACAAGAAGTGGTATAGGGTGGTATGAGTGGAACACAACTGCCCCCAGGTAAGAAGAACTGGGTCCAGGTAGTATAATCACTTTTGCTGTGTAACCTTGATGAGTTCCAACTTTAGAGTGTCTCTTCCTTTACAATGAAAGTCTCCATGTCTCCAGTGTCCCTCCAAATCTAACACAGTATGATTTTTCCAACAACAGTTATCTTCAACTACATAAATCTGTATGGAACATATTAGCAGGGAAAATTAAAATAGACTTTACAGCTTGGTGTTTTTGGTGACTTTTTAAAAACTAAACTTTTTAATCAGTGAGGGAAAATCTTGGTACTAATAAAGGCCTGACAATGATTTTCTCTTTTTCATGCAAATGTGGAAGAATGCTATCTACATATAGGCTAATTTTGTCCATCACTGAACCAGAACAGATGCAGAGAACTATGCCTGAATGTCTACCTCAGTGTAAGAGGCCTTGATGAGAGCTAGGATGAGAGAAGATGAGGTCTCTATCTCATATAAATGATCTTTTTGCATTTAAAGCCACTGTGTTTATGCAAATGCCCTGTTTTTGAATGGCTAGTTTAAAAGCAATGAGGTACTTTTGGAGTTTCTAGTCAGTAGAACAAAGCCAAGAACAGAGTTCTAAACTCAATTCAGGATTGAAATGCCTAATTATCTTCATGTTAATAAATTTAGGCTAAATGCATAACTTCCTCGATAATACGGACTGTATCTCTCAGTTTGCTCATAACTTTAAAAAAGAGCCTGATTCAGTATCATTCCAGGTTTGTCCATATATATTGTAAGGTAGTATGATAATAAAGTATTGAAGTCATCTTATAGAAAGACTGAATTTAACATAAAAAGTCTTAATTTTCTCTTTATAAAAATAACTTTAGTGAACTCAGGTAAAATAATTAAAAATAAAGCTGTGAGTCCACCAATCTGTTCATATTTCATGTTTCATATATATATATGTATATATATATATATATACATATATATATAAATGATCATACCTATATGGTGAAAATACTCGTTTTTTTAACAAAAATCGGACCACAGCACATACTGCTTCTTAACCTGCTTTTCTCACCAATATTATACATTGCATATTATCACGCACCCATGAATTTTCAGGTCTATGCAGTCAGTACCAAGCCAGCACTCTAAGAAGATGTAAGGCTTCCTCTAGGATGGCTGAGGGGTTTCTAGGATTTAGAGTGTGACTGAATGGAAAGTTTCATCCTGCAACATCTACTCTAAACCCACCATCATCAATGGGATCTTTAAAAAAATATGCCTAACATCTACTTTAAGTTGTTTTTAAAAGGGTTTTGCTGCCAAAAAGAAAAAATGGTGATCACTTGTGTAATATCATGTTCAACATCTACAATTTTGGCACATATATCTCATTCTGATTAATAGATATCTTTTGTTATAATAGATAAGACTCAGACTTTCTGAGTTTAAATCCCACCGTCATTAGCCAATTGTGTGACTACAATCGTTTTAAAATACACTCAAAAATTCTTTGATAATCCTCCTGTCAAGCCATGGAATCTAATTCCTTTCCCCTGAAGTAATGGTTGGTTTTACCAATTCACTTCTAATGAAGGAACTTCAGGGGAAGTAACTTGGTGTGACCTCCAAGACGAGGTAATGGCAGGCTTCAAACTGAAGCAGGAATCTTGGAAAGATGCTCAGTCCTCTTTGCTCCACTTTTCCTATCTATGAGAACAATAATAGTATCCATTTCATAGGGTTTCTATGATTTCAGAGTTAATATACATTAAAGACCTCATCATACACAGCTTGTCAGCACTGTATAACTATGCTCTACTACCATTATTAAATTGCATTTTTTAGGCATTCCTACTTATATATGATAAGCATTTATATATAGTTAAATCTCTACAAGCAACTCTGATTAATTCCTTATGAATTTGTAGACATGGATTTGCTGGGTCAAACTTTATGGATTTATTTAGAGAAACATTATTATTGAACTCAATTCTCACTTTGTTATGAGAAATCTTGTTCTATTTAATCATAAAAGGCACAAGCCTCGTTGAGTTCTAATTATGTGGGTGGACATTCATGTCATTTCTAAATCAGCTTTCATATTTTCTTTTTTATTTTAAAGAGAAAAACAATCAAAATGATGGTACAACATTTCAAAACAAAATGATAGGAGAGTAAGAATGGTTAATACATTGCACATTGTTATCTTCAGAGCAATTTCTCAGCTTACAAGATATAGGCATGAAAACCTGATCAAACCATATAGGCACAAACCCTTCTTTTCAATGAACTAAGAGAAATTAGTAACATAACTATCTTTTTTTTTTTTTTTTTTTTTTGCGGCACTCACGACCTTGTGCTTGCCAGGCAGGCGCTTAGGCCACTGAGCTAGATCCCCGGCCCGTAACATAACTATCTTAACTATCTTGTATATATGTATATATTTTTTTCCTTTTCCCTTCCTTCTTTTCTCCTTTCCTAATCCCAGTTTCTCTTACCTTTTGAATAATTTCTTCCCGTTTCACAGTATCTGTTGTACATTTTGAATCTTATTTACTCTTTCAGCTTCTCACACTAGGGAGGCAATACGATGTTTACTCATGCGAGTCTGATTTATTTCACTTACAAGAATGTTCTCGAGTTGCATCCATTTACCAATGAAAGTCTCAGCCCCCCACCTGTGAGCGAGCCGGCGTGTGGGCTGGGGAGAGGAGAACAGCATCCCTTCCCTCCCCACCATGAGCAACCAACTGATTCAAAGGAACTGTATTGTTTGATTGACTTTGCAAGTCTAAAGTTGGAAATCTGAGCAACTATTTAGAGGACAACAATATGCAATTTAGTAACTATTGTAGATTTCCTGTTTTATCGCTGTTTCAATTCATTTTGCTGTTCTGTTTTATTCCCTTTAAAATTAAAAGTCTCAAGTTTATCCTTTTTATGGCTGAATAATACTCCATTGTATGAAAAATCACATCTTTTTTATTCATTTCTCAATTGATGGGCATTTGGGTTGTCTCCAAGATTTGGCTATTACAAATAGTGCTGCTATAAACATGGGTACACGTATGTCACTGTGGTATGATGTTTTTAAGTCTAGGAAGACACCAGGGACTTCAAGTACTACTTTTTCAAGGACTTTCCACACTGATTTCCACAGTGGTTGCATCAGTCTACACTCCCACCAACAGTGGAGAAGGGTTCGTTTATCCCCAAATCCCCACCAACCTTTGTTATTAGTTGATTTCTTGATAATAGCCATTTTTTCTAGTGTAACATGGAATCTCAGTGTTCTTTTAATTTGCATTTCTCAAATGACCAATGATGTTGAACTTTTTTTTACATATTTATCTTCTGTTTGTATTTCTTCATCTGAAAAGTGTGTATTCATCTCAGATGCCCATTTTTGGGTTGGGTCTTTGAATTGCAGGGCCTGATTTTTTTCAATTCTCTATATGTTTTAGATATAAGTCCTTTGTCTGAGGGACAGTTAACTAAAATTGTTTCCCACTCTGTGGATGGTCTTTTCACTCTGTTGATTTTTTTTGCTGCACAAAAGCTTTTTAATAAGGTTAGATCCCATTTGTTTATTCTTTGTAGTGTTTCCCAGGTGGTCTGGGTTTTGTTCATAAAGTGCCTGCCAAGACCTACATCTTCATGATTTTTACTTATTTCCTCTTCCAGTAGATTTAGTGTTTCTATTTTTATATTTAGATCTCTGATCCATTTTGACTTTATCTTAGTACATGGTGATAGACACAGGTCTAGTTTTAGTCTTTGGGATGTGGAAAGTCAGTTTCTCCAGCACCATTTATTAAACAGGCTGTCTTTCTTCCAATGAATGTGTTTGGCTCCTTTGTCCAAGATAAGGTGGCTGAGTGTGTTTGTAGTTGTGTCTGCATCTTCTAATCTGTTCCACTGATCCTCAGGTCTGCTTCTTTGCTAATACCATGCCGATTTTATCACAGTGGCTTTACAGTATAGTTTTGATTCAAGACTTGTGATTCCCCTGACTTGCCTTTGTCGCTCAGAATTGCTTTTGCTATTATAGGTCTCTAATGAATTTTAGGAATGTTTTTTCTAATTGTTTAAGTTATGCTAATGGTATTTTCTTGGAATTGCATTGCATCTGTATAACAATTTGGGAGTATGGTCATTTTCACTATGTTGGTTCTTGCTATCCATGAGCAAGGCATATCTTTCCATTTTCTGATAGTCTCTTTGATCTCCTTTTTCAGAATACTAAAATTTTCAATGCATAGATATTTTACTTTCTTTGTTAGATTGATTTCTAAATATTTCTTTTCTTTTTTTTTTTTTGGATGCTATTGTGAAGGGTGAAGTTTCCTTAATTTCTTTTTCTGTGCATTTGTTGCTTGTGTACAGGAATGCTATTGATTTTTTGAGTATTGACTTTGTATCTAGCTTCACTACTGAATTTGGTTATTAAATCTACAAGTCTTTTGGTGAAACTTTTGGGGTCTTGTATGTATCATAATCTATGGATCCTGCCATCTGCAAAAATGATATTTAACTTGTGTCTTTCCTATCCTTATTTCTTTTATTTCTCTCTTGTATAGTTGCTCTGGCTAATGTTTCCAGAACTATATTGAATAGGAGTGTTGATAGTAGACATCCTTGTCTTATTCCTGATTTTAGAGTGAAAGTTTTCAGTTTTTGATTATTTAGTGTGATGCTAGCTGTTGGTTTGTCATACATGCCTTTTATCAGATTGAGATGAAGACCATCTATTACAATTTTCTGTAGGGTTTTTATCATGAATATCACACATGGGTGTTGGACTTTATCAAATGCTTTGTCAGCATCTATTGTGATGATCATGTCATTGTTGTCCTTGGCTCTGTTAATATAGTGTATTACATTTATTGATTTGTGTATGTTGAACCATTCCTGAATCCCTGAGATGAATCCTACTTGGTCATAGTGTATAATCTTGATGAATTGTTGCTTTCTATTTGCCAATATCTAAGGATTTTTGCATATTTGTTCATTAGGGAAATGGGTTTGTAGTTGTATTTTCTGGTTGGGTCCTTCTCTGGTTTAGGTATCACAATAATACTTGATTCTAGGAATGATTTTGGCAGTATTGCTTCTCTTTCAATTTTATTAAAGAGTTTCAGCATTAGTGGCATTAGGTTTTCTCTGAATTTCTTGTAGAATTCAACAGTGAATCCATATGGTATTGTGCTTCTCTTTGTTGGTAGGTTTTTAACTACATTTTCAATTTCACTGACTAATATCAGATTATTTAGAATATTTGTATCTTTTATATTCTGTTTTGATAATTCCTGTGTCCAGGAATCTGTCCATTTCTTCTGTGTCTTCCATCTTATTAGAGTACAGTTTCTTGAAGTGTATATTGATGATTTCCACAAGATCTGTTGTGATTTCATGCATTTCATTCCTAATTGATTGAATTAGAATCTTTTGTCTCCTCCTTTTGATAAGGTTGGATACAGGTTAATCAGTTTTATTTACTCTTTCCAAGAACCAACTGTTGAATTCATTGATTCTTCGTATTATTTTCTTAGTCTCAATTGCATTAATTTCTACTCTGATCTTTATTATTTCTTCTCACATATGAGCTTTGGGTTTGATTTGTTCTTCCTTTTCTAGTAGTTTGAGGTTCAAAATTAAGTTGTTCACTTGAGTTCATTCTGTTTTCCTGATGTGAGAGTTTACCCCTATAAATTTCCCAGTATGACTGCTTTCATTGTGTCCCATAAGTTCCAGTATGTTGTATCAGCATTTTCATTTAATTGTAGATACTGTTTAGTTTCTTTAATTTCCTCAGTGGTCCATTGATTGTTCAGGAGGGTGTTGTTTAATTTCCATGTATTCATGTAATTTTTCTAGTTTCTTTTGCTGTTGATTTCCAATTTCATAGCACTGTGGTCAGATAATATGCATGGAATAATTTCGATTCCTTTGCATTTACTTAAACTTGTTCTATGGGCTAATCTGTGGTCTATTTTGGAGAATGTCCCATGTCCAGCTGAGAAGAATGCATATTCTGATGTTGTGGGATGGAACACCCTGTAAACATCTACTAAGTCCACTTGTTCACAGGTTTTTTTCTGGGATCCTGTTGTGCGGAGTATTGCATTCCATCCTTTGACTTTCAGTCTGTAAGTTTCTTTTTGAGTTAAATGTATTTCGTGAATGCAGCATATTGTTCCATTATTCTCTTTAATCCATTCTGCCAGTTTTGTTCTTTTGATTGGTGAGTTGAGTCCATTTATGTTGATGCTTGCAACTAACAGGTATTGACTTATTTTTCCATGTTATTTTCCTGTTGTTGGTTCCCTATCTTTTCCCTCTGTTTAATTGTGTGCCTGCCTTATGACTTCTTTCTATTGGTGTTCTTGTGGTTGTGGTCTTTATTTTTCTCTTTTCAATATATGCTTCAGAGCATTCTGAAGAGCTGCTTTGGTGGTCATGAATTTCCTCAGGTGCTCTTTGTCACAGAAGTATCTTATTTCTCCATCAGTTTTGAAAGACAGTTTTGCAGGTTACGTCAATCTGGGTTGGAGACTGTTTTCTTTTAGGGCTTGAAAAACATCCCTCGATGCTCTCCTTGATTTGAGGGTTTATGTAGAGGAGTCTGCTGTGATTCTAATGAGCTTTCCTTTTGAGGTGGTTTGTTTCTTTTCTCCAACTGCATTTAATAGTTTGTTCTTGTGCTGAATTTCTGGAATATTGTTTACTGTATGTCATGGTGTAGTTTTATTTTGGTCATGGCTGTTTGAACTTCTACATGCTTCATTTATTTGTATGTCAAATTCTTTATCCATACTTGGAAAGTTTGCTGCCATTGTTTCTGTGAAGAGTTTTTTATGGCATTCATGCTGTTTCCAGCTTTCTCATCAACCCCAATCAATCATATGTTATTCTTCTTTGCTTCATCTTTAGCTGTTGAGTTGATATTTCATGGTCTCTTGCTATTTTTAAAATATCTTTCTTTTCGTGATCACTAGCTGCAATTCTGTCTTCAAGATCTAATATTTTATCATCTTCACTCAATCTGTTGTATGTACTTTCAGTAAAGGTTTTAATCTCTTGGATTTCCATTTAGATCTGTTTCATTTGGATTGGATCTGTTTTCCATTTCTTTCCTGTGTTGTGCATTTGTGGTTTCCATCATTTTCCTAAGCTCATCTATTCTTCTATCTGTCTACTTTATTATCTTTGATTTTAAACGTCATTTATTTTGTACTTGAAAGATTACTTTCTCTAGTCTTTCCAACTTGTTTTTTCACTTCTGTTGCTATGACTTCAGAAGGTTCCAATGTTTGACTTCCAATTTCATCTATCTCATTGTGCTCTGGGCTTGTCCTGGGTGGGCTGGGGGCCTAGAGTTGCATTTTGCTTCTGCATCTTGTCATTTTCTATTTTCTCTTTTTTAATTTTATTTTGTTTTCTATTTTGATGTTTGCCAATTTCTTATGGTAGATAGCATCATCACAAGTATTGAGGCTTCCCTAGGAGATATCTCTTATTTAAGGATGTCTTCTAGATGTAGATGGTTATTTATAAGAATCTACCAAGAGCCTACCTTCCCAATTTGTAAAGAATTCAAAGTTACCATTTGCCTCATCACTCAATTCTTTTGTACATACGTACAATCCCACACTGGGATGTCCACATAGAATCCCAGTGTTATCATACAAGGGAGAAAAACTGATAATAACATGTATGACATCCTGGTTAAAGTAGTACAGTTAGTAATAACAATCAGTTCAACTATAATTTAGCTACTGACAAACTATGATAACTATCAACCTGATACCTTTAACCACAAGAGCAAATTCTAAAATTATATAACAAAATCAAACTTATACCATGTACTTCCACTTAGTGTAGTAGTTTACCCTGTTGTGGAGGGTATAGGGGTTAAGGTGGGTAGGGGACAAGATAAAGTGATGAATGATGTCGAATCTAGTAGTATCAAGTCTGGAGCTCAAAGAATGATCACCCGAGTTTTGGGAAACCAGAGGACACAGGAAAGAAAGAACAAGAGAAAGCAAAGGAGTAATCAGAAAGGGAAGAGATAAGGTTTACTCACTTGAAAGTATAGATTTGAGGAGCCGGGCATGGTGGCTCACACCTGTAATCCCAGCACTCGGGAGGCTGAGACAGGCAGATCGTTGTGAGTTCGAGACCAGCCTGGGCTACAAAGTGAGCTCAAGGCCAGCCTGAACGGCATAGTGAGACCCTGTCTCAAAAACACCAGGGCTGGGGATCTAGCTCAGCGGTCTAAGTGCCTGCCTGGCAAGCACAAGGTCATGAGATCAATCTCCAGTGCCGCAAAAAAAAAAAAAAAAAAAAGAAAGTATAGATTTGAGGTAGTTGAGGAAAAAGAAAGAGGATCAGTAGAAGAGAACAAAAAAGAAACATAAGAAACCTAAAGAGTGAAAAAAAGAAGGAAGAAAGAGAAAAAAGAAAAAGAAAGGGAAAAAAGGAGAAAAGAGAAAAAAAAAGCAAACCTCAAAACAAAAATAGCTACAAAATACAAAACAAAACAAGACAAAATCCAACCAGACAGGAAAAGGATAGCCTGTCCGACAAACAAGAGAGAATAAAAGTACTAAAATATCTCTGGTGTTGGGAGTTCTGTGACAGTGTCCAAGTCAGACCCCAGAACTGTGCTGTGTACTCCAGCCAAGTTTGCTACGGGATCTGTGCTGGGTATGAAGCTGACCCTGTTCTCTGATGTGGAAGCTAGGACTGGTCTTCTTTGGGGGAATTCTCCAGAGCCCAGGGGCTGGCTCCTTGCTGCTGCTTCAGATGTTTCCACATTGCTGGTCTCAGTGGTCTCTTTGCCTGCCAAAGGCTTGTGTATGCCCATGAGCCTTCATATTTTCTATAAAAATTAAAACCAAAGACAAATAAAAGCAAAGCTTAAGTAACCAAGAAACATTATAAACCTTTATATATTTTGCTACAAGACTAACAAGACAGAGCTATTGGTTAGCTAGCATAAAGTATCTGATTATAGGAATGGGAATAAATATAAGTATATATTCAATCCAAAATAACTTGTAAAAAATTAATGATTACATGTCTAGTCAGATTAGCTTCAGGTAAGTCTGGGTCCAGTACCATCAAAGTTTAGTGAATCTCTGCTTCTCAGCCAAGATTCTCCTAGGCTAATATCCTCAAGTCAGGAACCCTGAAATTTCCTAGTTTACTAGTTTTACAACACTATAGTCAGAGTTCTTATCTGGAACTACAGTCTGACTCTAATGATTACAGAAAAGGATTTTACTGAAAGACTACTTTCTAGGCTATGGAACGGTTATAAAGACTGAAGAATCTTGCCTACAGCCAAGCATGCAACAAGAATGTCCTCAAGAAACTAAAAACATCACCACAGCTGCTGGCCAATACTGAGGGTTTTGTTTGCCCTGCTGCTAAGAACTCAAATACTGCTGATACTAGAGTTACTGGAGGGCTGGGAACTCAACTTCGCAAGCCACTGCCAGCCCCAAAAGCTAAATATCTCAGTTACCATCCCCACCAGAGAATTCCTCTGTGGCTTTCTTCTCTCAGTTGTTGACTTCCAAAAGTTTCACACAATTCAGTGATTGGTGAAGTCATCTAGCTCCATAAGGTTTTCTACTGCTAGAAACCAGGAAAGCACATTTTCTTTGTCCTACCTTGTTTAGGCAGGCCTCGTGAGAAATATGTCTGCAATTTAAGAATTTTGCTCAAACATAGTGACCCAGAAAATATGATGAATGTCTAGGAAAGTAGCTCTGGGTAAGACAGCCTTTCTATATGCTCTGTCAAAACTCCTGAATCTACCAAGATCCTGGCTAAGGTCAAGTATTGTGGCTTAATAATCACATTCCTGATTTGGGAACCACAAGGTTATCATACACCTACTCTTAGAACCTGAAGCTGTAGGCCATCTTATTTGAACCATACAAACTGACAACCAAGGAAGAATGGATTGTATGGAGCAATATCACCCTGTGTCCACCACAGAACCTGACCCTTGCCTACATCGGGCTCTACTGAATCTCTGAAGTAGTTGTCACTGCCTACTCCTTGCTAGTGTTCACTTAACTACAAGTCAGAATTGATTTAGACTACAAGCCACTGGCCACCTTGTACTCAGTCCCACCCTCAACCCTGCAGAGCTAGTTGTAAAAGTATTATGCAAAGTCACAACTGTTCTGTCTTCTTGGTTTAGAGAACAAAACCCACTGAGAGCAAAGGAGAATGGAGTAAAAAGAAAAAGAAGAAAAGCAAAATAGTTTTCTTTCATGGGCAGAGCAACTTTTCCTTCCATAAGTAGCAAAAATTTATGCTACTTATATATATAGATATAGACATAAATATACACAAGTATAGATATATACAGAAGTATAGCTAAATATATAAATATATATGTTGAATGGCTTTTAAGTTCACATTTTTTGTAAGCATTAAAAAAATTAGACATTGAGCAACCCAAGTAAACATATGAGAAAGAAAAAATACATTTGACATTACTTACATATTACAGTAGTTGGTCTTTCTAGCATAGCCTAACAATTTAAAACTTAACAGTAGATCCCTCCTGCTTACCTTCAACACATGTTTAAATATGTTATTATTATGCAATTTTAGTTTATTTTCCCTTTGAAAAAGTCTGAAATTTTCATTTGATCTCAGAATTGTTTAAAAAGGGTAATTATTAAAATATGCATGCTAAAAGGTCTTTAAAATCTATTATTAACTTCTAATTTTATTATTTTCTGATTAGAAAGTATTATTTCTATTTTTTCTTTTTTTTAACTTTATTGAAGTGTGTGTGTGTGTGTGTGTGTGTGCCCTAAGGTATAGTTAATTTTCACGAATGTTCTCAGTGTATCTAAAAACAAGATATATTCCCTACTATGCACACTATGATATATCTGTAAGTTCTATCTTATTGGTTGTAAATTTAGACTTTCTTTGTACTTTTAAATTTTCTGTGTACTTCTATATATGTAATATATTCACTGTATCTTCTATAATCTCACTATATTTCTGTGCATTTCATCTAGATTGGGTAAATAAACACACAATAAATGTTTCTGTTTTTAGTATATTTCTACCTATTTCTTTTTTGCATTTCCTATAGTTTTTAATATTTTTTAATAAAATCAGATCAAAACAAGCATTGAGGGATAAATCTAAAAGACAAAGATCACAAAAGATTTTCAATACCCTGAGTAGGCAAATGAGAAGGGTTACCTCTCCTTTGCCTAGAAACAAAGAAGGGGGAGGGAAAATTAGGTTGAGAATTGAGTTCTCTATCAAAATTTCAGGCTTCTTGTTGCATCTACAAACCAAGTCATCCCTTCTTCCCTGGGGGCTCCCAGGTGATTGTCCAGGTCTTACTTGCACAAATACAAAGCCATCTGTTTCATTGTCTGTGTCACAAAATGGTTTTTACTCCAGCTTTGTTTCCTTTCTAGAAACAGAATATCCATATCTCATCCAAGAACGAGGTAGAAAGATGTCTTTCTTTCCAGTATCCTCCTATCACATAGGCTATTTCAGATCACTAACATACTGTGAACTTTTAAAAATGATGTAAATTAAGGGCCACAAGAGAAATGAAGTTAGTTAACTTGACAAATAGTCAAAATATAAACTTCCAATCAGTTGATGACATTTCGTAATTGTAACATTTGCCTACTTGAAAAATACTTGAGATTTATCAGTACCTCTCCTGTGAAAAATTCAAGAAAGGAGCAAACTGTGTAGTGTATGAATGCTTCTTAGTTGGTAATTCTTTTGGTGTTAACATTATCTTTTCATCATTCACTCAAATATTGGCTGTGATCGTAACAAAAATGTTTTCAATATTAGTCACTCATTCTACAAACAAATTTATCATCCAATGCTGATCACTACTGTGTATTTATTAGGATAAAATGCATAAAATATTAAAAAATCAATTAAATCTCAGAAAACATGATGAATGATCCAAAAAGACTGCATATGTAGGCTAAGAATAAATTCTGCTTGGATTATTTTATGGACGTGTCTTTTACAGTTAATTTGGCAACTCAACATTTTTGCACCTGTCTATTGCATTTCATAATATTAAAAAGACATTTCTAAGGCTATCATCTGTCACTTGCTTACAAGTTTTTCTCCACATGGCAACAAACTAAAACTACTGTGCTTGTCAAAAGCTAGACAAGCTTGTATGTACAAGATGTGTTCAAAAATTATGGTGTGTTTAAATTTTTTTAATGTATTGCAGTAAAAGACACATTGCCATTAATCTCCTTCAAAATGCTACCTCTCACTTTCACCACACTTACCCCCTCATTCTTGCCACTTTCTGAAGGAGTTTTGGGAGTCTTTTTCATGAGACAAAGTCATCATGGCTACAATATTAGAAATCATAAAATTTCTATGTTTGTCTAAACAAAGTGAGAATTTACACTTTGCCAAGAATGAAAGAAGCAAGGGATAGATAAATCACAAACTCAACTTCACCTCCTACCATTCTAGAGAAGACCCAATCATCTGAAATCCACAAAAATGCATCTTCTCAGAGACTGGGGCAGGAGTGAATATGGTTCAAATGGTGTTGTGGTTTGTATCTAGATGAGTTTCATGTACTCATAAGAGGGGCTTTTGGGAGGTGACCAGATCATGGTTATGTGATACTGGATTAGTTCACTGATTGATTCAGCACATATGGACTTACTGAAGAGGGAAGACCCCCCCAGGTGTGGGTGGCACCAACCAACAGACCTGTACGTTGGATGGAATAAAAAGGGAAAGAATCAGGATGGCTCTGCTTCCTTCCTGCAATGCCCTGAGTTATTTCTCCTCTGCCATGCCACCCTGCCTTAGAGCCAGCTGACTATGGACTGAAACCCCCACAAATGATAAGCTAAAATAAATCTTTTCTCCTTTAACTTGTGGGGATCTGGTATTTTATCCCAGCAGTGAAAATGTAACTAAGACTTTTCATGTGACATACTCTTCCTTGTGTGTTCTTAGTTTTATTGTTAAAAAATAGTGTCTGGGAATATTTATGGATTTTCTTGATGATTGTTCTAGAAATGAAAACAATACCTGCTCGAAAATGTCACTGTGGTAGCTGATGTGATGCATATCAGTAATGCATGTAGCAAAGAAGGAGTAGAGTCAAGGAGACTTTCTTGTCTAGCTGCATAGTGTGTATTTTGGGCCTGAACCAGTAGAATGCCCATTTGATCACAAAATGCTGTTTTATATATTGCTGGATTTGATTTGATAATATCTTGTCGAAGATGTTCATTTCCATCTTCATAGGTATTTTTCTCTGAAATTATGTTCTCTAGTTATATAGATTCATGTAATTCTAGCTTTATAAAATGGGTAGGTATTTCCTTCTACTTTGAGAAAAAAATTTGTGTAGACTTGGTATGAGTTCTTCCCTAAATGTTTGATAGAATTCACAAGTCAAGAATTTATACATGAAGTTTTATTTGTGGAAAGACTTTAAATCATAAATTCAATTTCTTTCATTGATACAGAGATGTTCAAGTTTTCTATTTCTTCTTGGGACAGGTTTATACTTTCTGTAGTTTGAATTTAGTGAGAATATGTATTTTAAGAGGGTTTTTTATATTTCGTTGAGTTTGCCAAATTTAATGAAAAAGTATGTTCATGTTATTCTCTTCATATGTATTAAATATCTATTGAATCTGTGATTTAGCAATCTCTTTCTCTTATTCCTGATATTACAATTTGTGCCTTCATTTGCATTTGCATAATTCTGAGAAGAGGTTTGTTAAATTCACTGCTCTTTTAAGATACTGGATATAGGGTTCACTTTTTTGCTAATTTTTTCCCCTATTTTCTTGATTTCTGCTTATTATTTCTTTTTTTCTTCTTACTTTGGTTTAAATTCTTTCCACTTTCTT